>PVJS01050508.1:0-14287 GCA_004027185.1 Glis glis | reverse complement strand
GGGTACAAGGGAAGGGGAAGGGTAAGAAAGTAGTGAATCCATGGAATTACTGTCATAAACAATGTGTATATATGAGATTATACCAACATCATTCTCAGTGCTACATGTGGGGGGGAGGCGGGGGGAGGCGGGGGGGAGGGACACCAAGAGCTGTGTGCATGTATGTTAACACCAAACTGATACTCATTGTGATGTGAGACTACAATGCACCAATAAAAACATAAAAAAAGAAACATCAATAACTGGGCATTATATCCTATGCAGGTACCTTAACTCATTTAATCATTTTCCATTTTCATAAGTATTATAAATATCACTGTAATAAATCAATATTTATTCTATTAGACTAGATTCCTAGAAGTATAATTCTTGGGTCAAAGATATTAGTATAGTTAAGTCTTTCCATGTTGTATGCATAAAAACTCATGTCCTGAGCAGGTGTATTTCAAAGGGATCCCCTCATTGTACCATAATATAATTAAATAGTACAATTAGCTGCAAATTTTTGCCCATTTCATAAAATCATCCTTAGTATTTGGCTCCCATTTTGTTACTTATACTGGTAGTAAGATTGAACAAAATCTGTTAATTTTTGAATGCTGGCAGTTAAGTGAATTACTTGACTGATGAGAAAGAAATCTGGTTTTCATGGGAAATACACCAGGCCTGTATTAGAGAGGAAAAGTCAGGATCCTGGAAGTCATTTACTCTAACCTGCTCTTTTCCCTGTGAAATGTTCGACTTTATCAACTCTTTGCTAATAAAATTCACTTTTCACCCCATCACTGATGGCTATAGCACTCCTTTTTTTTCTTTACTTTTTAATATATTATTTTCTATTTTCCATATTATCCAACTAATAGTCTCTGAGACTATCTATCTATACTAGTTTTTTCTTTTCATTTAAGCACAAAATTTAACTAATATAAATATCTACATGTCTTTTATAAATTGATTTTTAGGAACAGATATAAAGATAGAAGTCACTACAGTTTCAATTGAATATTCTTTGAGATATATTTGTGTCAATATCTATTATTGATTTAATTTCTTTTTTATGTGCTTTTATTGGTGCATTATAGTCTCACATCATAATGTAAATCATGTTGAAATTGACATACAAGCACTCAGCCCTTGGTGCCCCCCTATTTCCCCCTTCCCAATATAGAGTACTGTGATTGACATTGGTATATTCACATATGTACATATAGTCAATGGTAGTAATTCCACTTATGAATCTCAGTCTTTCCCTTCCCCTTCCCTTAGACCACCTACCTGGCTCCACTGAGGCTTCTCTTCCATTATCTGGAGTCCCTCCAGTATCCCATTTACTCCCTAGCTTCCACATATGAGAGAAAACATATGACCCTTCACTTTCTGTGATTGGCTGATCTCACTTAACATAATGTTCTCCAGGTCCTTCCATTTTCTTGCAAATGAAATAATTTTGTTCTTCTTTATTGCTGAGTAGAATTCCATTGTGTGTATTTCCCACAGTTTTGTAATCCATTCATCTGTTGATGGACACCTAGGTTGGTTCCATAATTTGGCTATTGTGAATTGTGCTGCTATGAACATAGGTATGCATATATTACTCTAGTTCTCTGATTTCAGCCCCTTTGGAAAGATACCCAGGAGTGGTCTAACCAGATCATAAGATGGACCCATTCCCAGTTTTCTAAGGAATCTCCACACTGATCTCCATAATGATTGCACTAATTTGCACTCCCACCAACAGTGTAGAAGAGTTCCTATTTCCCCACATCCTTGCCAACATTTATTGTTATTTGACTTCTTGATGATTAGCATTCTGATTGGGGTTAGATGGAATCTCAGAGTAATTTTGATTTGCATCTCCCTGATTGCTAATGATGTTGAACATTTTTTAATGTATCTACTGGCCATTTGTATCTCTTCTTTTGTGCAGTGTCTATTCATTTCATTTGCCCATTTTTTGATTGGGTTATTTGTGTTTTTAGTGTAGAGTCTTCTAAGTTCTTTGTATATTCTAGATATTAATCCTCTGTCGGAGGGATAGCTGGCAAAGATCTTCTCCCATTCTGTAGGCTTTCTCTTTAGACTCTTGATGGGTCCTTTGATGTACAGAATCTTTTTAGTTTAATGATATCCCATTTATTAATTCTTGTTTTAATTCCCTAGGCTTTGGGGGTCTTTTTGAGGAAGTTTCTGCTTGTGCCTATATGTTGGAGTGTGGAGCCTATTCCCTTCTCTAGTAATTTCATCCCCTCTGGTCTAACTTCCAGGTCTTTGATCCATCTCGAGTTGACTCTTGTGCAAGGTGAGAGGTAAGGGTTTATTTCCATTTTTCTAGAAATGGATATCCAGTTTTCCTAACACCTTTTGTTGAAAAGGCCGTCTTCTCCAATATATGTGTCTGTCACCTTTGTCGAAAATCAATTGGCTATAACTTTGTGGATTTGTTTCTGTATCTTCTCTTCTGATCAATTTGTCTATGTGTCTGTTTTTGTGCCAGTATCATGCTGTTTTTATTAGTATAGCTCTGTAGTATAATTTGAAGTCAGGAATTGTGATGCTTCCTGCTTGGTTCTTATTGCTGAGAATTGCTTTGGCTATTCTGGGTCTTTTGCTTCTCCATATGAAATTAATGACTGATTTTTCTAGGTTTGTGAAGAATGACATTGGTATTTTGATAGGGATTGCATTGAATCTGTAAATCACTTTTGGTATAATGGCCATTTTGATAATATTTATTATGCCTATCCAAGAGCAAGGGAGATCTTTCCATTTTCTAAGATCTTCTTCAACTTCTTTCCTTAGTGTTTTATCATTTTCATTGTAGAGGTCTTTTACCTCCTTGGTTAGGTTTATACCTATATATTTTATTGTTTTTGAGGTTATTGTGAATGGTATTGTTTTCTGAATTTCTTTCTCAGTGGATTCATGGTTGGCATATAGAAAAGCTACTGATTTTTTAAAGGTTGATTTTGTATCCTGCTACTTTGCTGAATTTGTTAATCAGCTCTAGTAGTCTTTTAGTTGAGTTTTTTGGGTGTTCTAGAAATAGGATCATGTCATCTGCAAATAAAGGTAATTCTAGCAATTCTGTAGCTAGAGGTGAGTGATTCTAATTCTTGCAGAATAGGTTTTCTGTCTCTTCATAATCTCTTATAAGTGATTTAGCAGCTTTCTTTGGGATACAGATAGGGCTTTCCTTCTGTAGAGGTTCTCAGCCTTTGGAGCTGGGAGGAAGTTATAAGAATTGTATTTATTAACCAGTTATGAGGCAGGAGCCTAAGATGGAACCAACCAGCCCCTGCCATGTGGAGGCAGATACAGGAAATCAGGCTCAGGAAAAGGAACTGAAACCTAACCTGAACTTCTGCTTCTGTATCCTTGCTTATTATCCATCCAATCAAAACCTGCCCTGTTGCCCTTGGGGCTATATAATCTGTATGCTGACTCCATTCAGGGCTCAGACTTCGGATGCTAGTCCTTTGAACCCTGCTAGCAGAAATAAACTCTCTTTCCAAACCTGGTCTCTGAGTTGTTATCTCTTCTGGTCAAACCTCTGAACCTCCTGCATCAGTTAAACCAAGAATGAATTTAGGATGTAGAAATATTTAATATATTGATGAAAATCCTAAGCATATTTATTTCTATAAATACAGCTATACATATCAGGACTACTCACTCAAAAGAGAGGCTTGATCAGAAATTGTCAGCAGAACAATTGTATAAAGATTACTTTGGATGTGAGGGGAATAGTATACTGAGTGGTTGGGGCACATTGAAGACCTAATCCAAGGGAACCAAAATGCCAATGAAGTAGAAAGGATGTCAACATATCCTGAACTTGGAGATGAATCAGATGCTTTTCTGGACCAAATTGTGTCCCTCTCTAAGTTCACATGGTGAAGCCCTAACCCCCAGTACCTCAGCATGTGACAGTGTTTGGAAATAGAGTAACTAAGTTGAAATTAGTTCATTCAGGTGGGCCCTAATCCAGTCTACTGTGTCCCTGTAAGATATAGATCTTAGGCCACATGAAAGACACCAGGGTTGTTTGTGCACAGAGGAAGGCCATATGAGGACACAGTGAGAGGGAGCCATCTGCAAGCTGAGGTGAGAGGCCTCAGGAGAAGCCAAACCTGCTGATGCCTCCATCTTGTTCTACCGCAAGAAGATAAACTTCTGTTGTCTAAGCCACCTGGTCTGTGCTTTTTTTTTTTTTTGTGGCAGCCCTGGAAAACCAATACAAAACCTAAGTGTGGGAGAACAAAGAGGTTTAGACCTTGATTCACTAGGGTGAGAATTGTGTAGTAACTTCAAGTGTGAGACAGTCTTGGGAGGAAGATTCTTATCTTTCTCTTTCTCCCCTTACTAATGTTGTCAATTAGTCACTTAATGATCAAGGCTTCAAGTAAACAAATACAGAACCCTATGTTGATGGAAGATGAGGTCAGAGGGCACTAAATTTCATATTTCAAAGCAAGGATCTTTGAGTCAGAAGAACCTTAGTTCAAATTCCAGCTTTGCCATTTTGGGCAGGTTACATCACTGGTCTTCTGAACTGACCAAAACCAACTTGTTCATTTGCAGTCCTTTGGTTAGTATTAACATCCTCCAACGTTCTAATTAACAAAAGCTCTGGTTTTATTCAGATATGAAGATAAATGAAAATTTAGTGGATTGTCTCGTAGATTGTGTATTTGGGGGGGTACTGGGAATTGAACCCAGGGGCATTCTACTTCTGAGCTATATCTATTTTTATTGTTATTATCACTATTATATTATTATTATTATTATTATTATTATTGTGGTATTGTAGTACTGGGGATTGAACCCAGGGACATTCTATCTCCTAGCTATACCCCCATCCCTATTTTATTTTTATTTTGAAACAGGGTCTCACTAAGTTG
The DNA here is from genome assembly GCA_004027185.1 of Glis glis. Taxonomy (NCBI): domain Eukaryota; kingdom Metazoa; phylum Chordata; class Mammalia; order Rodentia; family Gliridae; genus Glis; species Glis glis. The sequence goes on along the minus strand of PVJS01050508.1, from coordinate 9,386 downwards.
GTGAGGGTCTCATTAAGTTGCTGAGGCTGGCCTTGAACTTGTGATCCTCCTGTCTCAGCCTCCCAAATACTGGGATTATAGGTGTGTACCACTGTACCCAGATGGATTATGGATTTTGATTAGTCTTTAAAAATGCTACTAGCTCTGGCATGTGTTTTTCCATTGAGGTACTTTGGATGTTATTGACCACTCCAGGCCAATAAAATAAAACTAAATATCAAAGCTGTATATCACACTGTCCATGCTGGAGGACATTTTTTGTGTGTGTGTGGTACCGGGGATTGAACGCAGGGGCGTTCTACCTCCGCGCTACGCCCCCAGCCCTATTTTTTATACTTTATTTTGAAACCGGGTCTCACGAAGTTGCGGAGGGCCTCACTAAGGAGAGAGAGAGAGAGAGAGACAGGGAGAGAGAGAGAGAGCTGAGGCTGGCCACGAACCCGGATCCTCCGGTCTCTGCCTCCCAAAGTACTCTGATTACAAGTGTGCGCCACCACGCCCGGCTGTTGCTGGAGGATTTTAATATAAGTGAAAGATAACATGGAACTCTCTAAGTTCACTCACCCTTTTGTAAAATGGTATAATTTCACCAGGGCCACATGTATAATGTAAGGACTTATGTGAATCATATCTTTAAACCATTGGAGTCCATTTCTGGCATATATCAGGAGCTCGAAAGTAGTTATTTTCACTGCAAGATGATATGAATTAAGTGGCTCAGCAAAGAAAATTACCTCTATTTTATTGTCAAACCACTAACTAGTAAATATGAGGTAGAAATTTGCCAATCAGTAGGAAACACTTTGGCACCCAGAAGATCCCATCTATTAGGTGGATATAGAGCGCTGACCCGTGGCTCTAGTCTTGCCAGCTGTTTTGCCAGCAATATGGCTGAAGACTCGTCACATCGATTCTTTTTTGTTGAATCTTTAAACATTCCCTCAATGAAATTTTTATTAAGATTTTGTTATAAATTCATCTTTTTGAATTCTGGTAAGCAATTTCCCTCCAACCTTTACCCATCTCTGCTAAGAAGTATATATTTCTATGAAAGGAAGTTGAAGAAATACTTTGTAGGTTCCATTTTGAATGGTAGACTTTGTGTACAATAAAGGTAATAATCTTTGCTCAGGAAAGCTGAGTTGTTAAGAGAACATTTGAGATTTGAGACAGTCCTGTGGTCACTGGACCAAGACACCCCTAAGCCAGAACATAAAATTCCATTTTTCTCTTGAGGGCATATACAATTTAGGGTATTGTTTAAACTCTGAACATACCTTTTCAATTTGTTAAATTGCCTCTTTTTCTTTCATCATTAACATGTGTTGATTTGTTGCCATGTACAACTAGAGATACTGGGAGAAAACACAGGGTAGTAACTTCAAGAAAAGCTGTGACTACGAAAAGATGTCAACTATTTAAATGTAAACTGAGAAAGTCAAAATGTGAACATTTGTACTGTGTGATAGTCTTCTCAGTGTTTGGAAACATTCTAAATGGACTAAGTTGAAAGAAGGAAACAGATATTATTACAACTCAATTTATAAACAATGATTGATTTTCTCTTTTCCAAAACTGTAATTTGAACAAGAAAACATGTTGCCTTGGCTGTTGCCATATCCTTCAGAAATAAGAACAGCTGTTTTGCCAGCAGTGTGGATTCTTTTTTCTACAGTGTTGTAGCATAAAAAAAAAAACATTTTTTTTTCTGGTTTCGAAAGGACCAGCTGTTCTGATGTTTTGAGAATATTCCCATATGTTCTGAATGGGAAAAATGAAATGTAGCCAAACCAAAGACTTTTGACTTCATAAAAGAGACAAAGCTTTTAAAAACTTTCTCAACCAGAAAGTTAATAATTAGAGTATTAATTTCCTGGGGGGAATTTTTTGCTTCTTTGTGTAATTAAAGGGTAAATTTTTTATCCATTCTCTCATGATATTTTTGTTTTTGTACTTGGAATTGATAGTCTAATGAGCCCCAAATAGTCCCCAATGGTTGGCTGAAAAGTTAATTTGAGAGCTGGTAGAAACACATTAAAACATGAATTAGTACTCAAAATCAGGATCTTGTAGCCCATCAGAGAAATGTGTGAATCTGCTTTAAAAATGACTTATTTTGTATTTGTATTTAAGTTGACTGGCACTACTTTGAAGACATCTGTTTTATGAATACTAACAGTTAGACTATTTGAAGGAGAACAAACAAATCTCTCTTTCAGGAAACCCCTACTGGGACACTAAATGGCCTACAACTTGTGAATCAGCTGGAAGAGTCCAGCTTAGAGATCAACCATGGTTTCTCACTTTTATGGCTATGGTCTTCCATTAACCTGTAGAATCTCTTGAAGTCAATTATGACAAAAGAAAACGTGCAACCACTTTGGTCAGGTCTGGAAAATTGATGCGAAGTTGGCTGAGAAATGGATCCAGAGGAGTGGACATGGATGAGACTTCTCCAGGAGGACTGGGCCTGAAGGTGACCTCCCCACCTGGAAATCGTATATAGATTTGGACATAAGATATATATATATATAGATGCTCCTTTAGATTTGATGAGTGGTTAACCTGATCTTGTTGTTTGTGTTAAAGGAGAAAACAGCACAGATAAACAGGCCACTTACATGTCGATCAAGACCGTAGAAATGAAGGGCTTCCGGTTTTAAGGCTCACATGTACTCTCTAAGCTTGTAGTTTGAATCTACACAGCTTTGTAGTCTCTTTCTCTACTATGGACTCTCAACTTTTAAGATAATTTATCATATCTTTATGTCAATTGTTTATGCTGCAAAATAATAGTCATATTATACATACTTTCGAAAAATATACATGTTCCTCTCTTCCGTATTTGTTAAATGCATAAAGGGACTTCCTTGAACATTGCTTTCTTCCAACTGAGAATCAACATCTAACTGTAAATGATCTGTGTGTTTTTAGAGTCAGACACATCACCTAAATTATATTTAATTGGAGAAAATGGATATCTACTGATTGTTTTCAGGGAAATAGGCATAATGGTTAATAATAATAAGTAATTACAATGGTATAATAACCTGACATAGAATACTCACTACATTCTATGAGCTGGTGAATCATATTGTTTTATGCTTTTAGTAATCCTTAATAGCAACTACTTTTAGAAACTCCCTTTTTTTATGGAGAAACTAGATTCCAGTTAGATTATCTTGGTAGAGGTGATATGACTCATAAGTGGTAAGGTAGAGTTGGAAACTTGCATTGCCTAACTACAAATACAAAGCATTTATTATTTTTATTACATTATGTTGCTTTCTTGTTTAAGACCTCTTTAAGCACAATAGGGAAAATGTACCATTTTGAATTCAAAGACAATCAAGTCTTTAGTATACTGGTTGTATTTTTCATTTGTATACTCACATCTTTAAACTCTTCCCCTCACCCCTGTCCTTTGACCACAGGTATATAGTTCTCTCGTACTACCACAGACCACCCTATGTATAAAATTTTTAGGTTATTTTTCTTCAGAGATGGAAAAATCATGATAATTTTCTAATTTTATCTAAAAGAATATAGACAGTGTGCAATGCATATACAAAGAGTGAATCATAAATTGTTTAATAAATTTCCATTTTTGGTTTGGGTTTTAAGGCAATTGGGGTTTTGCCTGAAACAGTTTTAATCTTATCTCTTGGCTGACTTCCTTCACACAAGGGCAATAGGAAGAGCACTGGCTTGCTGGAGAACTGAAGCTAAGATGCCATTCCTTGTCACATCCACAAAACCCACTACTTCAATGTTAAGTTGAATCTTTGCTGAATATGATTGTTCAAATCCCAGAAAGCCTCATGCTTGTAAACATTTTCTAAGATTATAGAGAATCGGTTTCTGTTGCAAGTGCTTCTAAAGTGGTGTGAGTTCAAAGAATCAGAGGGTGGTAGCACTATAAAAATTAAGTGTTTTGGATCAAATAGGACCAGTTTTTGCATGAATCTGACACTTGCAACTTGTGTTTCCTATTAGGGCGTCTCACGGACATTTTGTTGAGAGAACTGTCACATCTTTTGCTACTCTTTAAGGCTACTTTTATTTTATTTTATTTTATTTATTTTTGCGGTACCGGGGATTGAACCCAGGGGCATTCTACCTCCGAGCTACACCCCCGGCCCTATTTTTTATCCTTTATTTTGAAACAAGGTCTCACGAAGTTGCGGAGGGCCTCACTAAGTAGCTGAGACTGGCCGCGAACCGGGATCCTCTGGTCTCAGCCTCCCAAGTACTGGGATTACAAGTGTGTGCCACCATGCCAAGCTTAAGGCTACTTTTAAAAAAGTCAGTCATAAAGAACAAAATTATGTCACTTGCAGGAAAATGGATGGAACTAGAGAATATTATGCTAAGTGAGATTAGCCAGTCTCAAGGCCCTCAACAACTTAGTAAGAACCAGATTTAAAATAAAAAATAAAATAGGGCTGGTGCCCCTGCATTCAATCCCTAGTACCACAAAAGAAAAAAAACAGGAAAAGCAATCAGTACCTTTGAGTTTAAGACATCCAGAAATTCAAAAGACTCATGGGGAATTACTTCTCAAGTTATTTTCCATTTCTTGCTATCTATAGTTTCCCTTTCCAATATCCCTGCCATCTACCACCTTGCATTTATGACCAAATCCAACACAGAGAAAAATGTTGTATGTTACTTGAATAGTCTTAATGGTCAATTTGGATCAGCTTTATAGCTGACTGATCATCTGTGCAGAAACTGGTCATTAAGGCTGCCAGAATAACAATCATGTGAAAAACAACCTACGGAAAACGTTTTCTCTTAGAACCAAGGTTCGAGGGTCAAAGAGTAAGGGCTGACTCAGGGAGAGCCTTCCCTGGATGGTCAGCCTCTGGAGACCTGGGGCTCAGTTCCAGAAAAACAGGCTGAGTCCAGAGAGGCAGCTGAGCAGCTGCCAGGGTGGTGGCTCCAACTCCAGCCTACGGAGCTGCATGAGAGGAGAAGCTCCTCAAGGCCTGGCTTTCTAGTTAGTTTCTGCTTAGCCTGGTCCATAGATCTAATTTCCACCTGCTTTAGCCTCTCTGTGTGCCCTGAGCTATCTATCCTGTGAACTCTATTGCATAGAACCCCTTGCCAGTGGCTTCCATTGAGAGGCACCAGCAGAATTAAAGGGTTCAGGGAAGAGAAAGGTAGGGGGTTTGGGGCCCATGCCCTTCTTGGACCATGTTTCTGGCAGCATCAGCTCCTATCAGATAGCCCCCTTCCCTGCCTCCAGTTCTTACTGGATTCCAGAGTCTCAAGACTAGAGTAATAATGGTTGTTGCTGGTGTTAATGTTCGGGGGCCTCAAGTTTCCTTAGTGATATATTCTTATTTAACCTCTCTCTCTCTCTCTCTCTCTCTCTCCCTCCCTCCCTCCCTCCCTCCCTCCCTCCCTCCCTCTCCTCTCACACTGGAAATTGAACCCAGGGGTCGGTACTTACTTACTTACTTTATTTATTTATTTACTAACTTACTTATTGAAACATGATCTTGCTAAGTTGATGATGCCAGCCTTGAACCTGTGATCCACCCATCTTAGCCTCCCAAGTACTGTGGTTACAGGCATGTGCCACCACGCCCAGCTTTTGATAATTCTCTGAACACTGCTCAAATTTCTTGAATCTTTTCAGGTCTCTTAAATATTTTGATTTGTATTCTGTCTCATACTGAATTGGGATTTTAATATAGCTATAGAAAGAAGATAGAACCCTAGTCTCAAAGGACCCAAGAAAGTAATGAATATTTATTATTCATTACTTAATTATTATTAATCTTCATGCAACCCTATGAGGTAGAAATTGTGACTAGCTATGCTAGAGAAGTGAGAAAATGTTAGCCCAGGAGATTAGCAATGGTGGGTGGCCATGACTTAAACCCAGCCAGTTGAACACTGAAGCCTTCACCCACATCACCACACTATAAGACGTAACTCTATCATGGTGCTCTACTTTGCACTCCTTTGTAAGATAGAGGCTTAGCTGTTACAGTAGGAGTCAGAGGTGGGCAGCCTCTCAGGAGGAAGGAGGCAAGAGCAAAATTACAACTGATGTTCAGGATTAGTGTGAAACCCCACAGTTTTAATCTAGGACTGGTCTTATATATAGGCCTAGGATGGGTCAGTTTTTTGAGTTTAAGACTCCCTAATTATGAGAATTAAGGGACTTGGGAACAAAGAGTCAGATTGTCATTACTACATATAGATTTCAAGCTATAAAGTTGGATGTCCTTTGAAAATAGATACATCCATCTAAAAATGGAAAAGAAGCCATCGCATGCTGAGAGTATTTAGTGTTATTCAAAGCTAATTAAAGTGTCAACATACTTTGAAAGAGAACTGTATATTAATAAAATGGACTGAATCAAGTCAAACAGAATTAGCAAAATAAAAATAGCACATACAGCTGGGAGGTGGTCTGACTTTCAGATGTCTGGCACTATTTACTTTCCAAAACAACAATAAACATGACAATAAGCAAAAAAGCTATTAATCCAAAATAATAAAAATAGCTCATAACATATTTGAGATCATTTAATGGCTAAAAGGAAAAGCATTGTCTCATTGGCTTACAGTTACAATAACACTCAGTCCTGGTCTTTGGCACCAAAGCCCAGAAGCCCTGGAGAAATAACAGGGTAAACAGTGAAAAGATGGATGAAAGAATGTTTTGAAATATCGTATACTAGCTCATTTCAGAAAGACAACTGGCTGGTCTCATTGCAAATGTCATGTGGCCAGAAGAGAGAAAAAAGTAATGAAAATTGTGAGAGATTATAATGAGAAGTGACAGCCAGTAACAGAAATCCCCACATGGGAGGAGGTGGAAGAAATACCAATTAGTTGAACCTAGCAGCCAGAGATCATCTCTGTGTTGGCAAGAATAGCTCAGCTCCCCTGACACCATCCCAGTGTCTTATTTGAGGCATTCCTACTGGTGTAGGATGGAAGCCTGTGGTCACCAGTGATTTTTACTCCCATCAAAACCATTCACATCACCACCTTCCTCGTCACTCCACTAAAGTCCTATCTTGATTCAACCCTGGCAATCTTAGAAGCTCTGGAGGAAAATTAAAATTTAGAAAATGTTACTTACAATGTCCTCCTTTTGGAGCTTATCAGTGAATATCCACATCTCCGAAATGCATGAGACTTGAAAGTTAGAAACCCATCTAATTTTGCTTAATCCAGTCTGTGAAACTAATTTTACATTGGAACCATTTTATTTCTGTCTCAGAAACATCCTCTTGGAAATGATGCTGTAGTCTGTCTTTCCAGAGCAGATACAGGTGCATCATAGTCACCTGTATCAATCAGAGTTGGGTAACATAAAGGAATTTTAATAAAGGAATTACTTCCTTTATTAATTTAGGAACTAATTCCTAAATTGTCAAATTGAAACTTCCTAAAGGCAAATAATCTTTGAAATTGGTGTTGAATTTATGAATTTAAAAAGATTATCTCATCTAGACTCAAAGAATAGAAACATTTTGATGGATCAAGGTAATGTTCATCCTCCCTATGTCATACAGATCAGAAAGGAGAGCTCCTGGAAGATTTGGAATCAAATAAAGCTGTTGCTTGACTTTGTTCATGCAAGCAGCTAAGTTAGAGTCTCAGGTTGTGTTTCATCTGAGTACTGCTCAGCAAAAGGAGCAGAAAATGATGCTACGCTTGGTTCACTGCTCACTGAAAAGTGCAAAAAGTCTCTCCACTGGACTTGGAATGTCAATCATGGCTTCAGGAGATAGGAATGCAATGAGCAATCTTGATGAGATAGGCAAATATATCAATAAGGAACAATTCACTGATATGTTAGAAAAAATAATTTGTAACTAGGGTTTATGTTTTGTGCTGGATAGCACATATTTTGTCATTCTGGGAAAGCAGTATTTTAGAGTAAACACAAGAATCTAGAATGGCAAGGACTTGGGTTATCCTAGCCTCTTCACGTGGCTACACCCACCTGGCGAGGTCATCAATCTCTGTAAAGTGTGGTTCTTTCATCTTCTAAAGTGGGCATTGTTCTGGTTAAATTATAACCTAATAAGAGCTAATGTTTGCTGAGTCCTTAGTTTATGCCAGGCAATGTGCTAAGGATTTTATATGCACCATCCCAAGGATCCTAACAATAAACCTAGTGAAGCTGCAGTTATTATTCTAATCACCAAATGAAGATGCTGACTCACCTGCAGACCTCACGCCCACATGTAAGCCCTCAGCACATTGCCCAGTAGTAAGTACTTGATAAATATTAACTGATGAAGTTACTTGTTATTGCTATTATTGTAAATATTACATGTCAGCCTCTACCCTTGAATTAATAGGCAGGTGAAATGCCTCTGGAATTAAGCAAATGTGGTTAGGTTGATTTCATACATGTGATATTATAGATCCCCATTAAAATAAAATGTAATAGCGATTGTTCTTTTAAAAAGGTAATTGTAAATGTCAAAAATTGTAAATTACTTGTACTTATTTAAGGTAATTTAATATAGGAAGAGACAAGATATACATATATGTATATGTGCATGTATACATATATGCATATGTATTTTTTCTGATTTGTTCTATAGATTTTTATATCCTCAAAGGAGCAAAATTTCAGATCTGAAGAGATTCTAGAGAAAAATAAACACTTGGTCAAAGCATTGACCTTGAAGAGGAAGGATTTTAGAGTCTAGGAAAACACTACACATTTATTCACTTATTTAGCCATGCAAAGTTATTAAATTCCTGTTGTATTCCAGGCAGATTAGAAATTATGAAGTGGTGGTGCACGCCTGTAATCCCAGAACTTGGGTGGCTGAAACAGGAGGATGGCAGGCTTGAGACCTTCTTCAACAACTTAGAGAGACTCTCAGCAACCTAGCAAGATGCTGTTTCAAAAATGAAAAATAAAAAGGGCCAGGGGTGTAGGTCAGAGGTAGAATGCCTCTGGGTTCAATTCCCAGTACCACAGAAAAAAAAAGAAAAAGAGAGAGAGAACACTGTTTATTCTAGAAGTTCTAGAATTGGTGAAACTAATCTGAGGACAGGACATGAAGAAACCTGGGGTGATTAATATGTTCTGTGTCTAGATAGAACTATGTGTTACACATAGGATCTGTGACATAATTTATAGGATACAGTACAATATGAAAATGGCTCCTTGTTCAAACGTTATTAAGACTTGAAAAATGGCAATAGCAAAGCAGTAAACCAAGTACAGACTCTTCTAAACCAAGTGCAGACTCTTCTAAACCTCTTCTAAACTGTGCACCTGCCCAGGTCACACACCATGGAGCTGGTCCTGGCCACACAGTGTATGCACTTGTAAGATCATTGAACAAAACCCTTGAGATCCTCATGCAAATCACACACACACACACACA
>PVJS01050507.1:0-14289 GCA_004027185.1 Glis glis | reverse complement strand
TGTTTTAGGGTCTGTTTCTGGGGGAGTCCAACTAAGACACTGTTTTACAGATAAAGACTCCACAGCAGAGAACAGCTAGGTGACTTGCTAACTTAGATCCAGGGCTCAGACTATAAGCCCTGTGTCCTTACCAGCCCTTGCTTACTGCCCCCTTTCTTTGTCCATGGCAGTCATTGTGAGTTGACTTTTTCCTTTGCTCCCAGTTACATCATCAGGAACTTTCTCAGCACACACTTTCAGAAGCCTTTTGCAATCACAGTCAATGATGCTTGGTGTGCAAGAAGGGACCCATTTGGCATCCTTGTTCTGGACTGCATTCCAGTCAGGACTAAATTCAGTTGTGCTTCCCACCCTTCTCCACCCCACTTCCACACACAAGTTAATTCAAGTCGGCTCCATTTCCTACTCCAGTAGAGACAACCCTCCCCCACTAAAATAAATAAATAAACAAAACAAACAAGGGATTGGAGTCTGAGGTTAAATGTCACCCCCAGTGACTGAATTTGATGGTCCATCCACAGCTGAGCCATTTTGCCCAGGCTCCTTCAATGGCTCTGAGCCTAGCATGGCCTGCCTGAGCTCAAGTGGCATCTACATTGACAGATTGGGAAAACAAGTACATGAACACCTCTTGACAAAGTGAATCATTTCAGTCTCTTATTCCAGTGGCATTTGGGGAAATTGGCTAAGAAAAGAATAAAAAGAGAAAGCTGGTCCTGTCATTCTCAAGTCCCCACACATGACCCTAGAGCTCATTCAAATATTTGCCAAAGTGCTTACAGATGCTATGACTTCTCACCGAATCTAACGAAGGCCACTGATTTAGGGAAGTGGATTTGCAAGATGAGCTTGTTTGAGATGGCAAACGCTAGCAGTTTAATAGCAGCAAAACAAGCTGGCACAGGACCCGTAGCCCAGCGAGACCTCTTCAGGATATCTACTGGGACAAGGATGTTTCTGTTGGTCTGGGATGCCCCCCAATAGATAGAGCTGTGGACAAGGTCTGTCTTTGGCCTTAGAAAATGTATTCCCTGCTACCATGCTCACTGCAGGCCTCTATCAAAAGAAGGAAGACCTCAGGAGCCTCGAGGCAGGTTGAATGGGAAATGATGACACAGACCACAGAGCCTTCAATGGAGGAAATGTTTGGGCAAACAAAGCCCAGCTTCTGCTCCCTCAGTCTCACCTTCAAGCCACCATCCTGTCAGAAGGGTGGTGCAGGTCCAGCTGTGATCTCGGCATTCAAGTTGAGCTTTTTGTCAACACAAGTACATACAGTTCACCAAGGTTGCTTTGACGAGGGCAGTGAACTAAAAATCATGTGTACCCAGGATGAAGAGACCCTGCTCCTAGTGCCAACATCACCACCCTCCCCCTAGGTGACACACCTAGGCTTAAGACTGGCCAAATGCAAAGCGATAATGCAGCAGCAGTAGCAGCACTATTCTGATGCTTGGGTTTGGGACAGTCTGAACAGTTCACATGGTCTCATCATATCCTAACAGCAACCCAGAGAGGCAGGCAAGATTACCATGACTTTTACACATAAGCAAACTGATTATGGCTCAGAGGGAATTAATGCACTTACCTAAAGCCACACAGCTAGCCAAAGATGGAGTCCAAAATCATACTCCAAATTCAGGGTGCATTCTCATCCTCCATGAGAGCAAAAGAATGATTGAAATGCAATACAACAAATAGTTTTCCAACACTTGTCAGGCCGTATCCTATGCACTGAGCATACAGTGGTAATTAAGATGTCACTAGGTCGCTGCTTTATGGACCTGACATTCTAGTCTGGGAGATGTACAGTGACCCATTAACAAGAACATAGCTCAGGTTCATAAAATGGCAAGCGCTGTGGAGCAAATTAAGCCAGGTTAGATGCAAGAGATGGGGCAGGTCTAAAGATAGGGTGGGCAGGGGAATGAAGAAAATGATGCTCTCTAGGGCCCAGGGCCTGTTGGGAAGTACGCGTGCATGCAAGGGCCACTGTCCAGATTGGAGTTTGGCTCTGAAGGTGATAACCTGCAGGGTAGCCCCATACCCCACCCCCTCTACCAGGAAGCCCTCCCTAGGTCTGATCCCCACCACCTTGGAAGTGACTCTCAGGCTTCAAGTTGGCCTGATACCATGTGAATCTAGGATCCTGCTGCCCAAGGAAGTCAGGAAATGTGCACATGTGTGAAAGTGGAGGTGGGAGACTCTTCAAAACCTAGTCTATAAGGGAAGAAGGAAAATAAATGTGTAGGAGGTATGTTGCTACTGACAATGAACACAGCTCCCATGTACAGAAGAGATGGTCTTTTGCAAGATTATAGAGTATAACAGCTGGGAAGGACAGCCCTCAGATGGGGAGACCCACTCCCAGAAAACATTTATTCCAGGTTGCCCATGGGTCAGGGTCAGGGATAGGATCAGTGTTTGAATCTCTGTACTGGAAGAACAGAGATGGGAACACAGTTTCTAACCTCCACACACTCGGAACCTAGGCAAACAAGGAATAAATGGTCCAAATAATTGCCACAGGTCTTGATACTTGTATTATATTATTAACTAGTTGCTTTTTTCGGAAGTAACCCCTAACTGGAGACCCACTTCTGGCTTAAATGTTTCTACTCATCAGCAGCAGCAGTTTGGCAGCTGCAGATGAATTGCTTTCAGATGAGTTCAGGTGGATCCCGCCTGCCCTTCTCCTGCACTTGTGGAGGGAAAAAAGAAGACACACATAGGGAACAGATGCCACACACTACACCATTTCACTGAGGGCTCACAAGCCCATTTGATCGGACTGGTTACTCTCCCCATTCTGCTGAGCAGACAGACCCAGAAAGAGGAAGTGGCTTGGATAAGGTCCAGCTCGCAAGTGGCAAAACTTGACGATCTCAAGCTGGGATCTTCCCTTGCTGTTGCTTTTAAGATCCCCCAGTATTTTTCCTAGGCTGTCTGAATCGACATGCAGACCTGGATCCAGAGATTGGGGCTCTTATGTTGCTTTGATTAATCCACCAAACCATGAACTAGACATTCCAAAGGTGCATGTCCCCAGTGACTCATGGAGATCTCCCTCCAGATACGAGAGCCTTGTGAAGAGTTGGAGGAGGTCAACATTAACATGTTTGTACCTTGGGACTTAAGGAGCCCCAGGTTCAAACTGCTCAATGGGCCACCTATAATATAATGTCAATGCTCCTTTGCTGTGTTTGCTCTCCTTTTCTGGTTGCACAGAGTGAACCGCACTTCCAGTCCTTCTACAGACTTAGGACCACCCTGGAACTTGAGGTGATTGCACCAGGGGCATGGCTTATGTCAGTGAGGTATGTGTACAAGGCCTCCCAGAGCCAGGCACAATGGCCATAGGTTGAACTTGAACTCCACCCTTCAGTGGGGCTCATATAATGTTCCCATATAGGTATTAGGATGAGGGTATAACCAAAATGAGAATGTGGGACATTACCTCCAGTGATTGCCTCTAAGTGAGCCAATCTCTTCCTCTGAAGCCCATTCCCACTAGGCAGGTCTAAGAGCCTATTTGTTCTCCACACAAACACGTGGCCCTTATTACCACCCACCTTGGAATAGAATTCTTTGTGCCCAGCTTCAGCTCTGACCACCCTGAGCTTCTGAGTTTGCTCAGGGCAACTCCCACAACCACACCTGAGTCACCCACCCGTTCCTGTGTAGGGAGGCCAGGTTTCTCCAATAAAAATATAGGATGCCCAGTTAAATTTGAATTTGAGATAAATAATAAATGTGTGTAACATAAGTATGACCCATGCAATATTTAGGATATACTTACACTAAACAATTTTTGACCGTTCATCAGCAATTTATATTTAATGAGGTGTCTTGCATTTTATCAGGCAACCCTATTCCTGCAGCCTGTATGGTGACTATACCAGCTGATGGAGAAAACAGCAAAATATCCTGCTTTGCAAAAGGCATTTCGGGAATAAATACTACAGGCTGCAACCGTAACATTTGTGTCATTTTTGGAGGACATTTGCGCCATAGATAAAGCCTGTGCCTCTGGGCTGCAAATGAGACCCAGTCCCAGAGTGGGAAAAATGAGTTAGAAAACAACCCCAGGGGATCTGAGACCCAAGCTTCATCTGCCGGGTATTTTATTCTCGTTAATTCATAACAGTGTCTTTAAAATCCTGAACTAGAATTCGAGAACAGTCAGTGTGTGTGACAGTCATTACTCCTTAGAGACACCCCTCTGCCAGCTGAGCGCCCTTCGTGGGTTCCTGGTGCCGCAGCGGCCTCCAGTGGCTCCCTGAGGAACCACATGCTGTGTCCACCACTGCATTAGAGCCGCTGTGAAAGCCAGGGCGGAAGGCAGTGGCACCCCTTGGCTAGGCAGGACCCTGGGCTGTGTGGCCCCATCAGCGCAGAAAGGTACAAATCCAAGTGTGTGCCCTGGAAACAAAGCTCTTCCCTGTTGCTGTGATGCTCAGGGGAGGCAGGGTTATATTTCATCTTCCATGCCAACATGTAACATATCTGCTGACCCAATTTTACAGATGTTCTCTTCAAAACGGACTCAGCTTTGTGAATATTTTTCTCTATCAAGCTGTGGTTTGTAGAAAGATCACAATGAAGCCCCTTTAAATAAGATGAGAGACTGTTCAGCTCAGAATTGATTCTTATTTTACCAGGTGGTTGGATGTAAATGAATAGTTGGGGGACGTGGGACAGGTAAATCCACTGGAATTAGGTCCCCCCACCCCTACCCAGTGCCTCTTACTGTCAACCTAGCAACAGTCTCACTTCATTTCCTATAAAGGGCAGCACTACCGATCCATTATTGAAAACATGCGTCTCCCATAACCATCTTCATTTTCATATATGTAGCTCAGGGCAAGAGGTTCTCTGCCATGACTTCCCTTTGATTTGAAAGCAATACAAAGAAAAAAAGGAAATGAAAAATACAGCCATAGAAAGGCGAGTGCTTGATCCTTACACACACATGCATGCCCTCCAGTCACATACAAAGGCAATTTTCCAAACGGGTGCTCGCCAGCCTTCCTCCTTTCAAAGGTTGATTTTCTGGCAGCTCTGTAGCTTTGTGTTGATTCCTTTGTGCATCATTTCAGCTGAAATCTCCCTCTGGGTGGGGAAACACAAGGATAGGAACGTTGTGGATGCAGCGGCTCTTGCAGCCTCTCCCGCTGAGGTAGGTCTGGACTTGAGGCAGCCTTCCAAAAGGCCTGGCTGACTTGAGTGTGAGGGCTGCTTCAATACGGTCAGCTGTGAATCCTTGATGGAGACACTTGCCTTCTCTGGACTTCAGCTCCCAGATCATAGAATAAAGAGCTAGATGAGTATCCTTCCAACTCCCAGTCTCTGCTGGCCATGATGCCTTTGATCTTCTTCAAACTCTTTAAAACAATTCTTTTCATTCACTAGCAAATATATAAGTGCCTAAAATGTGCCAGGCACTGTGTTAGAGGTTTAGTATAGAGAAATGAGTAAAAAACTTTCCCTCTTTTAGAAATAGATCATTACAGCCAGGCTTGGTGGCACATGCCTATATTCCCAGTATTTGTGAGGCTGAAACAGGAGGATCACGGGTTGGAGCTTAGCCTCAGCAACTTAGCAAGACCCTATGGCAAAAAATAAAAATAAAAATAGGGCTGGGAGTGTAGCTCAGAGGTAGAATGCCCCTGGATTCAATCCCCAGTACCACAAAAATATTTATTATTATGAAGTAATAAGTAGTACTAAATGAAAGATAGAAACTGGGATACTGGGTGCCTGGTGCGTAGGAGTATGAATTTGTGCCATATCTTTGGGGAGCAATTTGGCACAAGCTTTCAGATTTTCAAATGCACACAAGAATTAGTAGGGAGCCCAAGTTGCTTGGTTGACTCTAGTTAATTTAAGCAGAAAAGGTGTTTTTGTTCTTGTTGGGGTTTTCGTTGTTTTTTTTTTTTTTGAAAGAGTATTGAGTAGTTCACAGAATCCCAGGAAAGGCCACACACTTCGACTTCAGTAATGGTTAGGAACAAAAGTGACCAGGCAGTTGCCATTGCCAGAATCACAGCACAATAATAATGCTGTCCACTGCCACTGCTGGACACTAATGGCCATCATGACTGTGATGCCTTGATGCTGTGCCCTACTGTGACCTCAGGCAGGAGTTAGGTTGCAAGTCACACACCCACTCTCTGACCACAGGGAGGCCCAGAGAAAGTGAGATCCTGGCATTTTGTGCCCATATAATGGCAAGTGGGCTCTGCCTCCTGCCCCAAAGTAATAGAGTGGGCAATTTCCTAAGTAGAAGGCATTTATGATGCCGGTGGCCAAAAGTATGACAAATGTCCCCTCCACATGCCTTTGACCTGCAGATTCTGTTTCTACAATTTTATTCTTTAGAGCTATGTTAGCACACAGGTCCAAAAAGATGGATGCCCAGTGATGGTCCCCACATTGTAGTTTATAATAGGAATGACACTGGAAATGACCTAAAGTCAGCAATAGGAGCTTAGGGAAATTACAGACAACAATACAACCATTATAAAGACTGTACTCATTCAACCTACAAACATTTGTTGCAGGCACTAGAAGACAATGGTGCAAAATGAGACACACTGTGGCCCCCTAGTGATGACTAAGGAAACAATACAAATGAAATCATTACACAAATGAATGTCAAAGTAGAACTGGTCTGGGGACTAAGAAGTAGTACGTGTATGAGGCAAGCTGCAATGTGACCTAGTCAAAGGCACCCTTGAGAAAAGTTAGGCTGGCCCCCAAAACAGAATAGGAGTTAGAATGAGGTGTGGCAGGTCACTAGAGGCCAAACCATGAAGGGTTTGCACAAAGGCCAGGTTAAAGAATGTTGTTTGTCCTCATGGTAATGGAAAGCCACTGACATATTTGGGGCATCAAGGAAGTGCAAATGGTGGCCAGTGACATAATCAAATCTACATTTTGCAAAGATTCTCTTCAGAAGTGTGTGAACAGGACTGCAAGAGACCATTTAGGAAGTGATTGGGCGTCCAAGTGATAGGAGATGGTGGCAAAGAAAGGTACCAGGTAGAGATGGAGACCTGGGAATGTACTCAGAGGTAAAATCCACAAGACCTGGCAGTGAGTCTACGCCCCATGGATTCTTCTGGGTTATCTGGGTCTCATTGTGAGCAGAGAGTCATGAAGCTCAAGGCTGAGAAAAACAGCAGCCTTGGTATTAACTTTTGTTGTAATATTCACCCGTGTTAGATGTCAGGGGAGAGTAAGGAGACTCGGCGATTTCTAGTTTTCTGCTCCAGGAAACGACCCACATGGATATTCTGCCAATTAGCGTGTCTTACAAAGTTGGAATTGGGGAAGCCCTTAGAAATCATGAAGCATAAAAAGCAGGTTGTAAAATAGGATGTAGAAAACAAACAAGAGGTAGAATATGAGTCGATTTTAAAATATACAGAGGAAAGGATTTGCCAATTAAACAATGGTGTTATTTTCTTTGCATTCATATATATTTTCCAATTCTTCTGGGAGGACTATGTGATACTTTCTCAATGAGTGGGGAATATAATATTATTTTTAAAAAGAAATCACCTAATATAAATCCTCTTCTATAGGAGAGGTAACCAGGATGGAGAGTTTATCTGAACCAAAAGAAACAGAAATCCAACCAACAACTATTAAAGAAAGAGGGTTTTTTATCTCAATATTTATTTGAAAGCTCCTTACCATCTTTAAAGATATTTTTAAGGCTATGTGAAAGGGCCACTCACCTTGTATGGTCAGCACTTTAATAACTGAGTGTGCATTCTCCAATCATAAAGAGCCTCAGAGACAAAAGGAGTTTTAGTTCATTCTTCTGTCAAATGATTGGCTGTGATAGGGTTTCTTGATGTTACCACTATTACTTTTGGAGCCAGAAAGTTCTTTGTTGTGGGGGACTGGCCTGTGTTTGCTTCCTATAATCCCTGACCTTTCCTCATTAGATGCCAGTGGCACTCCCTCCCCAATTGTGATGACCAAAACTGACTCAAGACTAATGACCCGGAGAGCAAAACTAACCCCAGCTGAGAACCACCTGCCTAGGTGATGCTCACATACCTCAGGTGACAGAGAGCTCAGCACACCTAGGGGCTGACTCTTCCTACCATGAACCGCTATGTTACAAAGTTGACCAGCTGAGTGGCCATCCATCCACCTTAAGTGTCTGGTGCTCTATCTTTCCTTGCAGCCATAGAGAGCAAATTCAGTCTCTCTTACCTATGATGGTTCTTTGTAAACTTCAAGACAGTGCCAGGCTCGACCCTATAACTCCCACCTCTACTACCCACCCCCAAGTCTTCTCCCTTCAACTGCTCCTCACGTGATATGTTGGTTTCTATTTGTCCACATTTCCATGACAACTCTTCGTGCTTCACTAAACACCATTCAGGTGCTGGCTGATGATGGAGTATAGGCAGAGTGGTTTATTACCTCCCTCCTCCTGGATACCCATTTATGCAGCCCAAGATCCCTTGCACTTCCTGGCAGGTGTGTCATGCTATGTCCCCATATTGCTGCTGACCAAAATGCAGAAGGTTGACATGTGTGACACTGTTCCCTAGTGTCATCCCGCCCAAGCCCCTTGGTTCTGCAGCCCACCTGTTAGGCCTACACTTTTTAAGTTTCACCAGTTCACAAGAAACTGGTAAATGTGTTTGCCTGAGGACAGCAGGGATACTGGCGGATGGAATGGAAGAGAAAATGACTCTTCACCAATTGCATTTGTATCTTTTACATTTTGCACCAGTTTTAGCCAGCTTTCCAGTTGCTGTGATCAAAATACCTGACAAGAACAACTTAGAGGAGGAGGAAAGGTTTTTTGGGGGGCTCACAGTTTCAGAGGGTTCAGTCCATAGGACCGGCTCCCAAGCATAAATGGTGGGGGTGGTGGCAGGGTGTGTGAAAGGATGCTGCTCTCACCTCATGGAGGCCAGAAGCAGAGTGGGCAAGGGGAGGGGACAGGGATATCCCCACATATAGTCCCCAAGGCCACACCCCCAGTGACCTATCTCCTCCAACCACACTCTATCTGCCTAGGCTACCACCAAATAATAATTTCTTTTTTTTTTTGCGGTACTAGAGATTGAACCCAGGGGCATTCTACCTCAGAGCTCCATCCCCAGCCCTATTTTTTATTCTTTATTTTGAAACAGGGTCTTACTAAGTTGGACTACCACCAAATAAATTCACTCAAATTATTAATCTATCAATGGATTTATGCACTGATGAGATTAGAACCCTCATGATTCAATTATATCACCTCTAAACATGTTTGCATTGCTGATATATGAGCTTTTCCAGGGGTCATTCTATAACCAAACCATAACAACCACATACATACAGTATGTATATTATTATTGTCATAAAAAACAAGCCAGCAAGTAAATACATTGAACTTACTACACCTACTGAGATTCACAGTCTGTCCTGATCCATTTGGAAATTTATGTCTTCCAATGATCTCACTTGCTCTACAAATGTAAAAAGCATTGCCTTTGAAATCTTCAGTCAAAGCCATCGATAGATATAGGTGAAAAAAGATGAGCTGAAGCGCATCAAGGCACTAAATAAAGATACTGAGTAGGAACTTTTCCAGTTGGGACCCCAAGGACCCACCAACTTCTTTCCCTTTTTGGTGGTACTTGGTATTGGACACATGGGTGTACTACCTCTGAGCTGCACCACCCCAGCCCCATTTTATTTTCTATTTAAAAACGGGGTCTTACTAAGTTACTGTGTGCTGGCCTCAACCCTGCGATCCTCCTGTCTCAGCTTCCCAAGTACTGGGATTACAAGGCATGTGCCACCATACCCAGCCCAACTTCCTTCCTTTACCTGGTTGCTGTTTTATAACTGGTTTTCCTAAACAGAAGCCTGATTGAATAAACCACCTCCTCTTTCTGGGGAGTCTCTCTACTATAACTGGAGGTCAATAGGAGAGACATCCCTGCTCAGAAAGGCCCTTCTACACTCAAGTGCAACTCACCACCTACCATCTAGAATTAAACCACTGGGCAAAACCCACACTGCAGCTGCCCGGGCCTCTCACAGGAAAGAACAGGTTAGGTACTCAAGGGGCAAACCTGTACAGTAGTATCAATATTTGTTAAGTGACTTCATTTATTTTAAGGAAACATCAAGCAGTCCCGAAACAGCAGCAAGAATTGTGCACACAATGATAATGGCAAATTTAATATAATTTATTCATACAATAACTCATGCTGCACTTAACACAAATACTAGGGTACATTTTTCAATAGTGTGGAAGAGATGAATTCATAAAACCTGTTAAGTAAATAATGAGTTTTGAATATAAATCACCTGCAAAATGTTCTTTCAGAAACACATGTGAAATGACTATAAATTAGGATGAGGGTTTTGTAAATGCCAGCTTCAGCCCTGCTCCAAATGCTCTTACCCACATAAATCATGGTCCCTGACTTTTACAGAGGGAAAATTAAAAGCTGATAACCCTTGGCCTTTGCTCCTCTCTTTGGCCACGTTCTAACTCTTGCTTCTGAGCATGTGATGAATACTCTATTAGACCTCTACTGTTCCTGGTTAGCAGTGGGAATCCCTCTGCCTGGGCCCTGCTACGTAGCCTTGTACTGTGCACCTGAGGGTGGTTTCCCTAACACCCCATCTAGAGCCAACCTAAGCCACTTTTGTTTTCTTCAGCCTGGACTTTTCCCCCGTCAGAGGACTAGGACTACCACCTAGAATCCAAATTAAAATAAGAGCATCCTTTGATTATTTCATGGATGACAGTGATCTCAGGGAGGATGTAGTAGAGTGACAGCTGTGAATCTCTGGTCATAAAGAAAACTCTTAACGGTGGGCTCTCCACCACGTCAGACTGCCTTAATTTTATCAAACACCTGGGCAGAAAGTAGCATCTACTCATCCAATAAGTGAACAGATAGGACCATCAGCTCCAGTAACATGTGGAAAGGCAAGACCAAAGAGAAGTGAGGGTTCTTATCCATGGTGGTAACATTATGGGTGATCTGAGGGCAACAATTAATGACAGCCCTCTATGCTTCAATTTCTCACATGCAAAGGAAAGAAACTTCCGAGGAGAACCAAGGGGACTCTGAGTGCAGTAGGGAGTGAGGGGGCTCAGCCGGTAGCAGGTTCAACCACAATGGGCTATACTCAAGGCCAAAAGAGACAATGGACAGAGACCAAAGGGAGAATCTACGTTCTAGTGTAATCTCACATCTCAGGCCAGAATTCGAGACTCCTCCAAAGAGCTATAACCTGCAGGATGGACTTGGGAAATAAAAAGGAGTTGAGCACCCATTTGAGAGTTTACACTCAAAGCCCTTTACACAGTGAGAAGCATAGATGGCTTGGGAACCTGATGGGCAGTGGTAAGGTTGGGCCAAGAGAGGAAAGAGCCAGCCCCTATCTATTGTAGTTTGTAGCCAAGGTGAGGCAGCTCCAGTTTCCTTGCTCACCTCCTAGCACACACCCCAACATCTTAAGTAATTAAAGATTATAGCCAGGCATGGTGGTGCACGCCTGTAATCCCAGCACTTGGAGGGCTGAGACAGGAAGATCACAGGTTTGGGACCAGCCTCAGCAACTTAGCGAGACCCTATTTCAAAATAAAAAAGGGCTGGGGATGTAGCTCAGAAGTAGAATGCCCCTGGGTTCAATCTCCAGTACCAAAAAAAATTAATGTAGGCTAGGTACATACCCAAAACAAATAAGAGCAAGGACTTGAACTGATATTTGTACACCCATGTTATTAGCAGCATTATGTGTGATAGCCAAAAGGTGCAAACAGCTCAAGTATCCATCAATATCAATAGATGGATGAATGAACAAAATGTGGTACATACATACAATGGAGTATTATTTAGCCTTAAAAGGGAAGGAAATTCTGAAACAGGCTACAATATGAACTCTGAGGACACTATGCTACCTGCAATAATCCAATCACAAAAAGACAAATACTGTATGACTGCATTTATATGAGGTACCTAAAGTAGTCAAATCCATAGAAATGGTAAGTAGAATAGTGGTTGTCAGGGGCTGGGTGGAAGGGGAAATGGAGAGTTAGTATTTAATAGGAAAGCTTCAGTTTTGCAAGAAAAGAGTTTTATGAGATAGGCATGGTAGCACATGCCTGTAATACCAGTACTTGGGAGTCTGAGACAAGAGGATCACAGATTCAAGGCCAGTGTGTGATAATTTAGTAAGACCCTCTGTTATGGTTTGTGTGTAGAACGCTCCCTGCAAAAGCTCATGTATTGGCAATGCAAACTTGTTCAGGAATGAAATAACTAAATTATGAGGGTTCTAAACTCATCAGTGGATAAATACATTGATAGATTAATAATTTGAATGGATTTATTATGTTGCAATGTAGGCAGGTGGGGCATGGCTAGAGGAGGAAGGTCATTGTGGGGTGTGGTCTCTGGGACTGTATATGTCCATGCTCCCACCCCTGCTTCTGGCTTCCACAATGTGACAGCAGCATCCCTTGGCACATACCCTGCCACCACCGAAGCCATTTATGCTTCAGAACCAGCCCTATGGACTAAAATTGAGCCCCGAGAAACTTTTCTTTCTCTAAGTTTTTATTGTCAAGTATGTTGGTCACAGCAACAGGAAAGCCGACTAATACACCCTGCTTCAAAAGAAAAACTAAAAAAGGGCTGGTGGTGTAGCTCAGAGGTATAATGCCCCTGGGTTCAATCCCTAGTACCACAAAAAAATAAAGAGTTTTGTTGGTTGGACAGTGGTGAGAGTAGCACAACAATGTGAATGCATTTAATGCCACTGAACTATATCATTAAAAACAGTTTAGCTGGGTGTGGTGGCATACACCTGTAATTCTAGAACTTAGGAGGCTGAGACAGGAGGATTACAGGTTCAAAGCCAGTCTCAGCAATGTAGTGAGACCCTCAGCAACCTAGTGAGACCTTGTTTCAAAAACAAAAATAAGCCGGGCATGGTGGCGGACACTTGTAATCCCAGTACTTGGGAGGCTGAGACAGGAGGATCCAGGTTCACAGCCAGCCTCAGCTACATAGAGAGGCTCTCCGTAACTTAGTGAGACCCTGTTTCAAAATAAAGAATAAAAATATAGGGCTGGGGGTGTAGTTCAGAGGTAGAATGCCCCTGGGCTCAATCCCCAGTACCACAAAAATAAAAATTAAAAAGGACTGTGGGTGTAGCTCAGAGGTAGAATGCCCCTGGGTTCAATCACTATTTCCAAACACGTGCACAGACACACACACACAAAAGCAACAGTTAAGATGATAAATTATACATTATGTATGTTTTACCACAATTTTTAAAATGTGCAAATTTCAGTAAAAAAAAGATTAATGTAGGAAGGGTGATATAATCTTTACAACTATTAACCAATAACTGCCAGCTGGCATGAAAAACCATGCTAACATTATGTTAAATCAAAAAAGGTTATAGAGATTATATGTGGTAGATTTCAGCTATGTACAAATCATGCCCATACATATGTAAGTAGGAAAAGGAGAAGAAGGAAACATGCAAATGTCAACAGTAGCTATATTCTGAAGGGTAGGCTTATTTCCATCTTGGCCATTTTTCACATTTTTAAAGTTTCACTTAATGAGCATATATCACTTTTATAATTGGGTGAATAATTTTTTAAGTTTATTCTGATTGCTGTATTACACTGGGAAAGTTTAAAACAACCAAGCTAAAGCTATGTGAAAGTTGAGCTCCAAGTGGAGGAAAAGTTGCTGTAAAGTGGTACTGCCTTGCTGTCTGCCCTGGTGATAGACTATACACATCCTGTGACACTCAGCATGGTAGGAAAGACTGCGCTGTCCCTCACATGTGAAGGAGACAGTTCTGAGTCCATGCGTGTGAGGCCCACGCTTTGAGTGCTTTTGTATTAATGGAGCGCCCCATAATACCCCTTCCAACCAGCAGCACATTATGAAGAGGTTCACAGGGATAAGGGGCATGGTTCAAAGCTATAGAAATATGAAATTGATCTGGGCGTGGTGGCACACGCTTGTAATCCCAGTACTTGGGAGGCTGAGACCGGAGGATCCGGATTCGTGGCCAGCCTCAGCTACTTAGTGAGGCCCTCCGCAACTTAGTGAGACCCTGTTTCAAAATAAAGAATACAAAATAGGTAGGTCTGGGGGTGTATCCCAGAGTTAGAATGTCCCTGGGTTCAATCCCCAGTACCGCAAAAAAAAAAAAGAAATATGAGATTGTCCTCTGTTGGAAGCTAATTAGCCCACAAAGGTGTCAAACCTGTATCTTGGC
>PVJS01050506.1:0-14288 GCA_004027185.1 Glis glis | reverse complement strand
ACCGGGGATTGAACGCAGGGGCGTTCTACCTCCGCGCTACGCCTCCGGTCCTATTTTTTTATGCTTTATTTTTGAAACCGGGTCTCACGAAGTTGCAGAGGGCCTCACTAGGTAGAGAGAGAGAGAGAGGGACAGGGAGAGGGAAAGAGAGAGAGAGAGAGAGAGAGAGGGAGGAGAGAGGAGAGAGGAGAGATAAAGCGCGCGCGCCCGCGCATGCGCGCTGAGGTTGGCCGCGAACTCGGATCCTCCGGTCTCCGCCTCCCAAAGTACTGGGATTACAAGCGTGCGCCACCATGCCCGGCCTCGATATCTATTATTGATAGAAATATTTAAAGACAGAAGAATGCTCCTCTAATATAATAACAATAAAAATACCACTTCCCAAAAGTTTGCATTATGCTGAAGAAAGAGATACAAGAAGCATCTTTGGTAAGATCAGAAAAAGGACAAGGACTTGGCTCTTATTTAAATTTGTACTAGACATAGTTGCCTATGTTACTGAATAAGCAAAAAAAAAACTAGGGGTAAAAAATTTGACCCTCAGGAAGTAAAATCAGCACTACTTACAGATGATATAGTTGGATTCCCAAATGAAAAAAATATTGAAATAATGAAATAATTTAGAAATGTAATAATGTACAAAAATTATACAGACTCCAATAACTTTCACATTTATGAGCAATAACTAGATTGAAAATATATTAGAAGAAAAGAGCCCATTTACAATAGCAATTAAGAAAAGATAAAATTCATGGGGTCAATTTAAGAAATGTGAAAGCCACTTAAAAAAATCTTTAAAATATTTCTGAAGGCCTCAAAAGAATACCTGCACAAATGGAAAGTCATTCTATGTTTTTAAATGAGCTACATTTAACATGATCTTAATATAACTATCAATAGTTTCTCTCCTTGGAGCTAGACAGATTATTTACAGGCAAGACTCTGTGTGGGGTATCGGGGGGACTGCAGATACTAATCAAACAAGAACTGCTCTATACTATATTGCTTTGGAACTTACATTCTTGTTGACAATTTCTCACAGGTTGTAACTATCAACACACAAAATCTATCATGTATACCAAGACTCAGAAGACGTTACTGGATTTACCAACGGAGAGGTTACTACTGACCTCTCATAATGTAGTTTTCATAAAGTAGTAGTCTGCAGTTGTTAGCAAAAACCACTTATTCCAGTGCCAGAGGAAACAATAGAACCTCATGCCTGCTTACGAGAACAAGATCTGATGCAGACAGCCCATCTTCCTGCTCCAAACACATTGATAGCTTTGATAACACATGCTCACATGTGCATACACACACACACATACACACTCTCCACATAGCCAAATTCAGAATAAGAAAGGGAAATCTCAAGATGTCACAGAAATAAGGAAAAAAAAAAACCAAAGTGAGAATATGCTAGCATGATACTGAATGTCTCGCAGTGGTACTATAGTAATCCCCACAGGGCTGGGGTTTTGATGCAATTTGAATAGAGCCCACTTCCTTGCTGGAGGAAAGATGGACCTCAGGGTTTTCTTTGCATAAAGCTCAGAGCTTTATGAACTGGTAGGGAGCTGCTCAACTGGTGGTCTTCAAAACCTTAGAAGCTAAAATAAAACCCGCTTCTGTAGGATCCCCACAGGCAAATTCCAAATCTTCCCATGGCTGTTCCTCTTGAACCCAGGGCTTTTTCCAGGAAAAGTCCTCCTGCTGGACTGGCTCACATTCCAAAAGTGCAGAGCACGGGAGAAATATCCCACCACACGCAGCATCAGCACTCCCAACAAACGAAGGAATCAACCCCAGGGACTGCAGGTAAGAGGCCAGTTGGAAGGAGGCTCTAAAAATTCTTTCTAAAATGTATATAGAGATAGAAAAAAGAGTAGGAAAAAGAAAATAAAAACCTAGAAGAGCTGGGCGTGGTGGCGCATGCTTGTAATCCCAGTACTTGGGAGGCTGAGACAGGAGGATCTGGGTTCGCGGCCAGGCTCGGCTAGTTAGTGAGGCCCATCACAATTTAATGAGACCAAGACCAGCGCATTGTTCCCATTCTTTAAACTGAGCCGTGGAGAGTTTAACTTTCCCAAGTTTGTACAACTAAAATTGAAACTGGAACCCCAAACTAGAAACAGGGAGAGACTATATCTGCTAAAGAAAAATTAAGGGTTTAACTCTCCAAGGAGGCAGGAGAGAATGAAAGAAAGTTTGATTTTAAAGGAAGATGGAAGCCGGGCGTGGTGGCACACACTTGTAATCCCAGTATTTGGGAGGCTGAGACAGTAGGATCGCAGGTTCGGGGCCAGCCTCAGCAACTTGTTAGGCCCTCTGCAACTTAGTGAGAACCTGTTTCAAAATAAAGAATAAATAGGGCTGGGAGTATAGCTTGGAGGCAGAATGCCCCTGGGTTCCATCCCCAGTACCACACACACACACACACACACACAAATATATATATATATATATATATATATATGAAGAAAGAAAGAAAGATGGATACCACTGCAGCTCTGACTGCAAAAGAGAAACACTTTATGCTATAGGAAAGCATAAATGAGGATACTAGAGACTAACTATAATGCAATACATAAAACTACCCATGTCCACAAACTGAAATCACCTCGCACTCACGCAATCATTTTAGCAGGAGAGGAAAAAATGATCTGACTTCAATTTGTTCAGCATTTATATTCTAAAAAAGGATATTTGCCACAAGTAATTACTGTGAAAAGGGAGCTATGCCTGGTTAGAAAGTTTTTAATCATGAAGTGGTATTTGACGATGTAATTATTTCCACAGCCCGAAAAACAAACTTGTCACTGAGCTGCAGTATTGACAGAGTATGAGCACAAAAAGTAAGATATTCAAGCCAGGCATGATGGTGCACGCCTGTAGTCCCAGTACCTGGGAGGCTGAGTAGGAGGATTGCAGGTTCCAGGCCAGCCTCAGCAGCTTAATGAGACTCTCAGCAACCCAGGGAAACCCTATTTTGAAACAAAAAATACAAAGGGCTGGGGGTATAGCTTGGAGGTTGAATCCCCTTGGGTCCAATCCCCAGTGCCAAAAGAAAAAAAAAAACAACATGGTATACATTGCTGATACACATGGCCACTACTTTTACAGGAATAACATAAAATATGTGTTAATAAAGATTTGCCATTCTATGAGAGGTATTGTAAAATAATGCAAGAAAACCCAGTTTTATTTTATTCTTTGGTTTTTCCCGTGTAAAGAGCTGGGAGATCTTGGGTAAGTTAACTGGGTAGTGGTGTCCTCTTCTGCAGAAGGGGGGATAAAGAGTCTAGGATCCCCAGGCACTTCTGCCTCCATATTCCACTCTCCTCGGGCCTGCTTCTGCCCAGCAAGACTGTAACATCAAATGCTCCAGAGGCAACGGTGAGCTCAGTTTTCTCTTAATGATCTCAAAACACTTTAAAGATGAGTCTGCAGTAAGTTCTTCTTTTACCACTGAACCACAGTAATTTTGAGCCTCCCAAAATAGTCAGCGATGGAGAACTGTAATTCTACTCAGGGAGGAAAAGAAATCATAGGAAAATTCTGTAGGGAGTTTCTAGTTCAACCTTCTCAGCTTAGAATGAAGCTCAGGGATAGAGAGGGAGGTGGCCGCCAGAGGCTGGTGTTAGCCTAGAACCTGTCTCTCTTGATTCCTCATTGGGCTCAACACCATGCTGAAGAGAATCAGGTCAGCTGAACAATGGCAGACAGAAATATACACAGGGGCGTGGAGCCAACGAGGCCTAGAAAAAGCCATTGACACTGACAAGGATAGCAGAAGCCACAGTGGCGGTGGCTCATCGGACACCCTTTCTCAGCCCAGCTCTCTTTCTTCCAAACCTGTGCACTTTGGCTTGTAGAGGAGCTGTGGGGAAGAGTGGGGAAATGGCGTTTTGAAGGCCCAGAGAGGTTTAAATGTGTATGGAAGGACAACAAGCAATAGTCAGGAGAACAGAGGTCGATGTCTGAGATGTGACGTGAGCTCAATCAGAATGTTTGCTATATTAGGTCAGAAACCAGGACACTGTAAAGCCCCAGTGCTTCTAAGTGCTTCGGAGGGGACTCTTGGCCCCAGGTCTCACCCCAACATGAAGTTTCACTCTATCATGAGTTCCACAGGGTTGTGGACAGCCCATGTCATGTCTCTGAGCTTCAGTTTCCTCCTCTGCAATTTGGGGCTAACAACTCACAGTTCCATCAACCTCACAGAGTTGAGAGAAGGGTTACCTAAGATCAGAGGTGTGCTTGAAGGATGAGGGGGATGAGGAAAAGGAAGAGGAATGCTTTAATGTTGACGAGGTTACCTTCGGCCCCTAATTGCAGCTGAGGTTAAGAAGTCTGTCTCAGGGTGAGAGGAGTGAGGCCTAAAAGCCAGGCTCTGTGTAGTCTTGGGCAAAACATACAATCTCTCTGAACCTTGGTTTCTTTGACCTTAAATTTTGGAATAATACTGGTTACCTATCTCATCGGAAAAACAATTTAAGAAGAGACCCACGGCCAGTTTGTTCTTCTGATGTTACTCATGGAAACAACAGCACGTGGGCCTTGCTGGGAGCTAATTTAGAAAAGTAGAACCATTCTCGCTGGATGCTCTTCATGATTAAACGATGCCGGTAGAGTCAGGAAAATCAGCAGACAGAAGTTCCCTGGTGGTCAGAACATTAGGAATTTCGTAGGAAAATATTCCAAAAATTTTCCTTTGGGGACTGTTGTCCTGCCTCCACCTCAGTTTCAAATCCTGAGAAAGCCCAGGTTTAGAGAAAAGCTATTTGATGCGCTCGATGCGAAATATACACCCGACTCATAGACGCTGGAAAGGCTCTTAACTCTTTACAGAGCGTTTTCCCACTTGTCACTCATAACCCTATGAGGTCGGCAGGGTGGATGCGGTTTCCATTCCCTGGAAGAAGAATGCAAAGCTATGAAACCTCAAGGTTAAGTTACTTCCCTAAGTATACTGCCAGCCAGTCCAGTGCTCTTCTTATGATACCACCTCTCCCACTCCACTTGACCGAGTTTAAAAACATCACTTTCGTTGAAATAAAATGTCCAATTGAAGGGGAAATGGGCAGGGCGTGGTGGTGCACGCCTGTAATTTCAGTACTTGGGAGGCTGAGATAGGAGGATTTCAGGTTTGAGACCAGCCTCAGCAACTTAGTGAGACTCTCAGTAACCTAGCAAGACACAACGAAAAATAAGAAACGGCTGGGGGTGTAGCTCGGAGGTAGAATACCCCTGGTTCAATCCCCAGTACCATGAAAAGGGGGGGGCTGAGGTGGGGCCCAGAGGGAAACACCAAATTCTGTGTGCATGTATGTGGGTATCACTTTTTTTTTTTTTTGCGGTACCGGGGATTGAACGCAGGGGCGTTCTACCTCCGCGCTACGCCCCCAGCCCTATTTTTTATAGTTTACTTTGAAACCGGGTCTCACGAAGTTGCAGAGGGCCTCATTAAGGAGAGAGAGAGTGAGAGACAAGGGAGAGAGAGAGAGAGAGAGAGAAAGAGAGCTGAAGCTGGCCGCGAACCCGGATCCTCCGGTCTCCGCCTCCCAAAGTACTGGGATTACAAGCGTGCGCCACCACGCCCGGCTTGTGGGTATCACTTTGAACCTCACCATGATGTATAATCACAATGCACCAATAAAAGCATGTAAAATGCCCCAACAAAAGCCAAATAGCCTCAATAGGAGTAATCAATAATCTTTCACCTATTATGAAATCAACATACGTAGATCAAAATTCAAATAAGATACGAACGTCACATTTACATATATTCACACATATAAAATTTGGGGGGAGTTTAAAAAGAAGGTATTTGTGTCAGTTTCATGTTACTGTAACAAAATATTTACGATAATTGACTTATAAAGAGGAAAGGTTTATTCTAGCTCATAGTTTTGGAGATTTCAATCCAAGATCAGGCCATTGCTTTGGGCCCTGGTGGGCATGCTCGCAGGGGTGGCAGAGGAAACTGCTCACTGGATGCCAGGAAGTGGCAGAGAAAGAAGAGACTAGGTTATACCATGTCCTTTGGAAGCACACCCCCAACGACCTAGGGAGCTCTCACAAGGCGCCTCCTCCTGTAAGTGCACAGAACCACCCAATAGTGCCATGCTGGGCCAAGCCTTTAATACGTGGACCTGTGGGGGCATTCAGCGCCCAAACTATAATAGTACCCAAGAAGAATTGAGGTGTTTGATCCCGTGTAACCAGTCTGAGGGACTGCGGGCCCTAGTCAGCCCAACTTGGCTTGGGTCTCTCTCTCCTCTGTGTCTTTGGGTGTATTTTATTACCTATTAAAGATAACTTTTAGCCGGGGTAGTGGTGCATGCCTGTAATCCCAGTACTGGGGAGGTTGGGATAAGAGGATAACAAGTTTGAGGCCAGACTCAGCAACTTAGTGAGACTCTGTTTCAAAATAAAAAATAAAAAGGTCTGGGGGCATTCAATTCCAAGTACTGGAAAAAAAAAAAGAAAGAAA
The DNA here is from genome assembly GCA_004027185.1 of Glis glis. Taxonomy (NCBI): domain Eukaryota; kingdom Metazoa; phylum Chordata; class Mammalia; order Rodentia; family Gliridae; genus Glis; species Glis glis. The sequence goes on along the minus strand of PVJS01050506.1, from coordinate 7,792 downwards.
GAAAAGAAAAGGAAAGGGAAAAATATAATTCTTAAGTATTTTGTGTTCTTTCTTGTGCAAGATTCTGTTTATTGGCAACCTCGATACCTATTTTTATTTCTTCATAAAAAATACTCATTTTCCCAGCCTCCCTCATAGCTGGGAATGGGCAGGTCAACAATTCCTAGCCAATGACATATCAGTTGAACTCTGTGAGGGGAATTCTGCAGTTATGTGAAGGTGGCGATACTGCCATTTCCATCCTTTTACCTTGAGCTCATATGCGATGGTTGGTGCTGCGGGAGCCTTCTTGCCACCATGGGAGGATGGCCAAGAGAATCAGTAGGATGATACCATTGTTAAACCACCGAGTTCATTTTGCTATTGCTCACCCATGGACTTCTTGTTATGGTGAGAAAATAAACACTTCTGGGTTAAAGCAACTTGAAATCACATACCTTGGTCAGATTATGCTCAGAAGGAGCAGCAATGATTTTTTTTCCTCATGTTTTCTTTTTCTTTTTTTTTTTGTGGTACTGGGGATTGAACCCAGGGGCGTTTTACCTCCAAGCTACAATGCACCAATAAATGAACATAAAAAATAAAAAAATAAAACAAATATAACAGGGCATCTGGCCATATGAATAAAATTCAAAACTTTACATATGCTTTGACCTTTGACCAAATTCCACTTCTATTAATTTATCCTAAAAAAACATCAATCAGGTGTGTTAATGGTATGTACAGGGGTGTTCATGGAAATGTTTACAATAATGAAAAGTGGGGACACCTGTGGTAGATGCGGTTGGTGTTTGGAAGTATTTACTGTCTATTCCGTGTTCATGGGTCTGGCGACTAGACCTTGACTTTAGGCTGCAGACTAATGTTGGTTATGTAACTTACTTTGACCAGTGAAACATTCATGACTGAGATGCAATCCAAGACTTGACAAGCACATGTGTGATCGGCTTGCACTCGTGCACTTTTGACATTACCACATCAAGCACATGCAGCTCTATGCCACAAGTGCTGGCATCATTATGAGACGATCCCAGGAGGGGACCAGAGACTCATGGCACAGAGCCTCCCTCCTGCATCACTGGGTACAGGTCATCCCAGACATTCTGCAAACTCATAAGCAAAGAAATGATGATTTCTGCACATCACTGATACTGTGTGGTTGTTACCCAGCTATATTATGACAACAGCTGACTGATATACCATGTAAATTTCAAAAACTAGGGAAATTAATAAATCGAGATAAACAAAATACACTATTAAACAGTCATTATTATTAATGCTAGTAATCAATATCTATATCATCATACATCTACATGGAGAGAGAGACATGGAAAATATCTGAAATACATTAAGAAAAAAAGCAGGTTACAAACATGTATATACAGTGCAGATTCCTTCTTACATAAAATAGAGATTGCACATGTGTGTTTATATGCACAGGGAAGAGTCTGGAAAGAAATACACTTCGATGTTAAGAGTATTTTCTCTGAGTGGGAAGAATATAAATATTTTCACTTTCTTCTTTACGAACATCTATTTTTGGCATTGCAAATAAACTTACAGCAATTTAAGTCAGAATGAAAATATTAGTTATTTCATTTAAACAAACAATGCAATCTTACAGATAATTCTGACTCTAAGTTGCCAGGTATCACTGGTTTTGAGCAACAACAACAACAACAACAAAAAAGTTTTGTTTTTTATTTGTACAAACCTCCTAAAGAGTTAAAGATATGTTCTTTAAAAATCTGGCGACTAAAGGCTGAAGTATGCTTCGAAAGTTAAACCAAATTCCCTTCAACATACAAAAGAAAAAACCCAGCTCAGTCTGTTTCTTCCCCAAATTTGTCTGTTTATTACATCGAGTAATGAAAATACTTTGTGTCAGACTCTGAGTAGCATATCTGTGAATAAGTGCTTGTAGGGTTTCCCAAAGGGAAAGTAATCTCTCCTGCCTCTGAGTCTTGACGATTTGTCCTTGATCTACCCATAAAACCCCCAATCCAGAAGCAATGATTAGGAAACTGCAGACTCTAATAAAAATAATTTCCTTAGTGTCAGGGAGAGAGAAAGGTCACCCAATTAAAGGACTAAGGCTGGCATCAAAAACAGAAGTAACGACTAACATAGGTGAAGGGGCATGGTGAGAGTTGTTTAAGTCTACTGGGGAGGTGTGCCAAATGGATCCACCTGGTGCCTCTCTCAGGTATAGAGGAGTCACTGAAAACATTTGAACCAAAAAGAAAAAAAAGGAAGGAAGGAAGGAAGGAAGGAAGGAAGGAAGGAAGGAAGGAAGGCAATAAATGACTTGCAAAAATGCTGTGCCTAATTTCCCCGCAGGTGTTTCTGTCCCCTGGACTGCCACTGCACCCCCGGAGGCCCCCTGCTCTCTGGTGTTAAGGATTATGGTTGTTTCAGTTACAGGACATGAAGCACACCTGCGGTTTCAGGAAATATTAAAGACTTGTTTGCTGGCAGAAAAATGACAGAAACTTTCATCTCTGTTAACCAGCAAATAGTCCCTTTTTTCTAATGGCCCATTAGGGAAGCCCAGGAGCAACAGGTTCTCAGAACATTTTGCCACCCTGCTCAGTGTCTGGAAAAGGCCCACATGGCTCTAGTTGCTTGTGATCACTCATTTGGTTGCCAGGGACCTCCGAAATGGTCAGAAATAGTCTCAGTTATATGTTACATAATTATACTGAGTGTAGGTGTGTTTTAGCCCACCAAAAAAAAAAAAAAAAGTGATGTCAACTTTGGTTGCTACCTACATCCCAAATTCTCTCCAGTTGAAATTCAAAATCTAAATCTCTCTTCACAATCCTGCACTACTTTATGACAGTTTATTAAATGTACTGTTAATTGGATTTTGATCTTCTTTTGGGCAGAGTCCACCAAACTATGTTGTCTACAAACAGTGACATCTTTCTACTCAATAGTTATATCTCTAAAGATACCGTATATGTGTGTGTTCATTTATAAAAACACAAGAATAGAGATATAATTCTGTACATGTTAGATTCCACTTTCAAGAAGGCTTACATAAATATACATCATAATACCAGATAATATAAATTAAAATAAATAGATGAGGGCAATTAAAGGCAGGAGTAGAGCAAGCACTTAATGGACTGTTGAACCTGCTCGCATACTTGCTAGAGGTAGGCTCTGGGCTTTTTGGTATGAAAAGCCAAATGACCTGGCATTTGAGTGACCAGAAGAGTTTCTTCCTCAGGACAGAGGCAGCTAATCCCACCCAACCAAGCCTCATGGAGACACTGCTGTGGAATGAACTGGACGCCTTCAAGGAACACGTGGCACAAAGACAGCGAGCAGGTGCGCGGGGCTATTTCTCATAGCAGCACCAAGCAGGCCTAGGTCCATCCTTGGGGATCAGAGGCATCTGCAGCTCTGCATGAGCATGGTGATTTGGGAGAATGCAGAATGACTGTTGGTAGCAATGTTTCAAGCCGCAGAACCCCTTCCTGGAATGAAGACTTCCTTGAGAGTGGGAGATACAGGAGGAGAAGGAGAAGCAGGTCAGGTGCCGGGGGAGGGCGGATGACAGGAGCAGCTTTAGGGCTGCTGCGGGTCGGCCTTTCAGCTGGAAGTGCAGGGTGGAGGTGGGGAGGGAGGCCTGGGCTGCGCCAGTGGCAGGGCCTGAAGGAGGGGTACTGGAGAGGTGCTCAAGCACAGGAAGCAGCAGCTTTTACTTGTCTTCTGTCACGCGGAGCATAAGGCTCCCAATGTGGCCTCAAGTCCCTGGTCCGGCTCCCCTAACTTTCAAGTGTCTCTTGCTATCTGCCCGTCCTTTCATCCTGGACACCAAGCCGCCTTCAGGGTGCGGAAAATGCCTTCCGTTCCCAGGGCCTGCGGTCAGCACATCCGCTTCCTCTGCCTCTGGGAAACTTCTAAATGTTCTCAGTGCCATTTTCCACACATATGCACATGGCTTTGCTAGCTGTTTACGTCCTTATTCAATGCCACATTAAACAGAAGAAGGAGGCAGCTTCCGATGGAGGCAGCATGTCACACCCGCACGCAGCTGGGGCTGTGCATGGCGGAAGGAAGGCACAAGGGGAGTCCTGGCCTCCTCTCAATGCCCGGACGGCTGAGGTTTTGGGTTTTTTTTTTTTTTTTTGCAGTACCGGGGATTGAACGCAGGGGCGTTCTACCTCTGCGCTACACCCCCGGCCCTATTTTTTTATGCTTTATTTTTGAAACCGGGTCTCACGAAGTTGCGGAGGGCCTCACTAGGGGGAGAGAGAGAGAGAGAGAGAGAGAGAGAGAGAGAGAGAGAGAGATTGCGCGCATGCGCTCTGAGGCTGGCCGCGAACCCGGATCCTCCAGTCTCCGCCTCTCAAAGTACTGGGATTACAAGCGTGTGCCACCACGCCCAGCCAGGTTTTGGGTTTTGAAATGCTCTTTTATAAAGCAGGATCTGTATGTTTAACTTGGTGAACTGTGCTAGTTTTGGGGCCTAATTTGCATATACATTCCCACATACTATGAGCAGTATATATATATATATATAAGAGTATATATATGTAAGAGTGGGCATGGTCAAGTTCCCTAGAAACCTGAGTTTGTATACAGTCGCATGCCTCATCCACGGCATTTGGGACAGGGATGGACTGCACATGTGACGATGGGATTATAACAGCTGACAAATTCCTATTGCGAGTGACATCATGGTCACCATAATGCCACAGTGTGACACATTGCTAACACGTTTGTGGTGGTGCTGCCGTAAGCAAACCTCCTGCCCTGCCAGTTGTATAAAAGTACAGCAATACAGTTATGTACAGTACCTAAGACTTGATGATAACAAATGACATATTTACTATACTACACTTTTTATTATTTTACAGTGTACTCTTTTTACTTATTACATATATATATACATACATTATATATATACATACATATATATATTTATATATATAAAAATACATATATATATTTGGAGGACAGTGCTGGGGATTAAACCCAGTGCTTCATGCATGCTAGGCAAGCTCTCTACCACTGAGGCACATCCCTAGCCTCGATGATGTGGATATTGTTGGTCCAGTCATGACACTTTGAGAATCACTTGCTGTCATAGCTCAGATCTTAAATGTCCCCAAAGGCTCATGTGCTAAAGGCTTGGTCACCAGCCTGTGGTGCTACTGGGAGGTGGTGGAACCTTTAGGAGGTGAGGCCTCATGCAAGGAAGTTAGGTCATTGGGGGTGTGGCCTTAAAGAGGATATTGGGACCCCCATTCCTTCCTGTCTCTCTTTGCTTCCCGACTAACATTAGGTAAGAGGCTTTGCTCCACTACACGCTCCCTGACATGGTGATCTGCCTCACCACAGGCCCAAAAATGGTGGAGCCAAATGACCATGGACTGAAACCTCTGAAATCATGAGCCGAAGTAAATTTTTATTCCTTTAAAGTTGATTTCCTCAGGTATTCTGTGACAGCAATGGAAACCTCACCTAGACACTTGCCTAGTGAAGTAAGCTAGGATTCGCAAGAGTGGAGGAGATATCCCAGGCGAGGGGAGAGAGATTGCTACACCTAAGATGTCCTAGCAGGGAGCAAGCCAAGGGAACAAATTGCCTAACAGGGATCCAGGAGGAAAGGAGGCTTGATGATGCAATCCACATAGAACAGCTTCCTGCAGGCAGAGAGCAGGAGGGAAGAGAGTGGCTGATGGATCTGGAGGGAGAGAGGAAAATATCTGGTACAACAGTGGACTGGTTGCATGAAACCATGGCGAACTCTGCAGTCAACAGCAAGAATGAAGTAGCAAGATGCCAAACTGATGTGTACTTCCATGCTCCCATTTAGCAGATGGGGCCTCATTTGTGGACAGATAATGGAGAATATCCCTGTAAGGGCATAAGACACTATAACAGTGACTGCCTCTGCCTCTGCCTCTGCCTCTGTGGATCCAGCGGGACACAGGGTGGGTAGAGTGTGACAGTGCAGGAGGTCAGAAGGGCCGAAGGTACATCTGACCATTGAACCACATGAGGAGGAGCAGCACTGAGAGCTGCCTGGCAAGGACCAGCCCAGAGAGACCCTGGAAAGCTTTGAAAACTAGCACATAAGCCTAGTCCCTAGAAGTTCCAACTTAACCAGCTGGGGTAGGTCACTGTGCCGATCGCCTTCTGATGAGAGCCACCCACTAGTGGTGGCCTGCGCATCACATACATCTCTGTGCATCACAGAGAATGCACGGGGACTTTGCTGGCTCCACTGAAACTACTCTATGTTTCAGTGTCTCTCACTTTCAACAGACCCACAAAACAGAGGTCAGGGTCCTTGATTTTGCCTGCCCTGAGGAGCAGAGGCAATAGGAATGGAATGTTCTCGCCTCTTTTCTCTGTGTAAAGCTGGGGGCATGGCGCTGAGACCACCCTCCTTACAAGGGTATGAGCATGTTAGGCATGATTGCTGAGGCTGGTTTATTATCAGAGCAAATAATAATTTACCAACAGGCTGCCTGGTGGATATGAAGGCTCAGAAACAATAATAACTGAGTAATTCTGTCCTCCAACTCTCAGTTGTGGTGTGGCCTGGAAAAAAGGCTGTGGCTCCTAAAATAATATTGAATAGACTAAAAACAGGTTACAGTCCATAAAGCTAAAGACACTCAACAAAAAACTGCAAAGAGATTGGGTGACGTTAGGAAATTAAAAAACAAAACCCTGAAAACGCACTATTGAAAATAGAGCTCACTAGTCACGGCATCTGCAACCAGTATACCTGCACGACCCAGGTAGACTTCCTGCCGCCTTCCCCACTGTTCCAAAGGTTACATTTCCTCCCCAGGCCAGTTTTTCTAAGGTTAGAATGTAGAGTTTACCACTTGCACAGTTTCAGTTAAGATGACATGTGCTTTATGAGAATAACAGCAGTTAACCATCTGCAAAATCAACCTCTCTTAAAATCCAAATCCATTTCCATGAAGGTCAGTGAGCAGGACTTTCAAAGATGCTGTGAGAGAGCGCTTGTTTCTGGAACACTCATCTTGGAATGAAGGAAAATTCCTCAGGGAGACCAATCCTACTGTGTCTGCTATGGAACTCTGCCCACTAGGGAAGCCAAGACTTTGTCCACTAAGAAATGCAGAAATACAAAGAAACCTTCAACTGGGGGAGTTCTGACTGGGACTCGTGAGTGAGGACAGAATTAAAGGCTTACAGGGACAGTCTGAGCCTTGTTGAAAAGGATCCCTACCCAGATGGGCCTTCTAGAGATACTCGTATAATTACTCTAGAATGGATTAACTCTTGATGATGAAAATGATGATAATTAATGATAAACAATAGCAATTAATGTTGTTTGAGGACCCATGTGTGGTAGACAGCATTCTAAGCACGTGGCTGTATTAAGTTTATAATATTATATCTTTACATCAGTCCTATACTGTTGATTTTATTGTTTTCTTCATTTTACAAAGGAGGGTAAATAAACTTATTCAAGGTCTCATGGTTAGACAGTGGCCAGGAAGGATCCAAACCCACTGTCTGCCTCTCACAGCCAATGTGGGTGGAGCACCATGACCATCCTATGTGAATCCTCCTCGCCACACTGTAGGAAGGTTCAATTACCCTGCTGTCTAGAGAAGGAACCAGATGAACAAAAGTTGCAGGGACTTTTTGAGTCAAGTGCATGCCATGGGCCTGAGCCATGTCAAGTACAAACCCCAGTGCCGAGAGCAAAGAACAAAGATGTGTGCAGGAATCCTGGGATAGAGTGCCTGCACAAGCCCACCTTTTTTTTTTTTTTTTTTTTTTTTTT
>PVJS01050505.1:0-14288 GCA_004027185.1 Glis glis | reverse complement strand
CATAATGGAATGAAACTAGAAATCAACTATAGGAAGACCCAGAGAAACCTCATAAACACTTGGAAACTGAGCACCACACTGCTGAATGAGGAATGGGTCAGAGAAGAAATAAGGGGAGAAATTAAGAAATTCCTAGAAACAAACGAAAACAGAGACACAACATATCAAAATCTCTGGGATACCCTGAAGGCAGTGTTAAGAGGAAAATTCATAGCACTGAGTGCCCACATAAGAAGAACAGAAAATCACCAAATAAATAACCTAATGACACACTTCAAAGCCCTTGAAAAACAGGAACAGTCTAACCCCAAAGCCAGTAGAAGACAGGAAATTATTAAAATCAGAGCAGAAATCAATGAAGTAGAGAATAAAAAAATACAAAAAAAACCCCAACAAAACCAAAAGCTGGTTCCTTGGAAAAATAAACAAGATAGATAAACCACTAGCCAACCTAACCAAAAGAAAGAGAGAATCAACCCAAATTACTAAAATAAGAGATGAAAATGGTGATATTACCATCGACAGGACAGAAATCCAGAGGATTATCAGAAACTACTTTGAAAAACTATACTCGAACAAAATAGAAAACCTAGAAGAAATTGACAAATTTCTAGACACATACAACCTTCCTAAGTTGAACCAAGAAGATATAGAAATATTAAATTGACCAATAGCAATCAAAGAGATTGAAGCAGCAATAAGGAGCCTACCATCAAAGAAAAGCCCAGGTCCAGATGGTTTCCCAGGTGAATTTTATAAAACCTTTACAGAAGAACTAATCCCAATACTCCTCAATCTATTCCATGAAATAGAAAGAAATGTGACTCTCCTGAATACATTCTATGAAGCCAACATCACATTGATACCAAGACCAAATAAAGACAGCTCAAGAAAAGAAAACTACAGACCTATATCATTGATGAACTTAGACGCAAAACTTCTAAACAAAATACTAGCAACGCGCATTCAAAACCACATCACGAAAATCATACATCATGACCAAGTCAGGTTCATCCCAGGGATGCAAGGCTGGTTCAACATACAAAAAACAATCCATGTAATCCACCACATAAATAGAACTAAAGACAAAAATCACATGATCATTTCAATAGATGCTGAAAAAGCATTTGACAAAATCCAACACCCATTCATGATATAAACACTGTATAAATAGAAGAAACATACCTCTATACCACTATATAAATAGAAGGAACATACCTCAACATCATAAAGGCAATGCAATAGGCCCACAGCCAACATCATACTGAATGGGGAAAAACTTTAAGAGTTCCCCTTAAAAACAGGAACAAGACAAGGATGTCTGCTGACACCACTCCTTTTCAATATAATACTTGAGACTCTAGCCAGAGCAATAAGGGAAGAAAAGGAAATAAAAGGAGTACAAATAGGAAAAGAGGAACTGAAACTATCTCTATTTGCAGATGACATGATATTATACTTAGAAGATTCAGCAAACTCAACCAAAAGATTAATAGAACTGATCAACAAATTCAGCAAAGTGTCTGGATACAAAATCAATCTTAAAAAATCAGAAGCTTTTCTGTATGCCAACCATAAATCCAGAAGACATTTCCACTCACTATATCCCCCAAAACAATAAAATACTTGGGAATAAACCTAACCAAAGAGGTAAAAGACCTCTACAAGGAAAATTTTAAGACATTGAAAAAAGAAATTGAAGAAGATCTTAGAAGATGGAAAGATTTCCCATGCTCTTGGGTAGGCAGAATAAATATCATCAAAATGGCCATTCTTCCAAAAGTGTTGTACAGATTCAATGCAATACCCATTAAATTACCAAAGTCATTCTTCATTGACATAGAAAAATCTGTCCTTAAATTCATTTGGAACAACAAAAGACCCAGAATAGCCAAAGTAGTTCTCAGCCACAAGAACCATGCAGGAGGCATCACAATACCTGACTTGAAACTATACTACAAAGCCATAGTAATAAAAACAGCATGGTATTGGCACAAAATCAGACACATAGACCAATGGAGCAGAATAGAAGACTCCAAAACAAATCCACACACCTACAGTCAATTGATTTTTGACATAGGAGCTAGCTAAAAACATCCACTGGAAAAAAGATAGCCTCTTCAACAAATGGTGCTGGCAAAACTGGCTAACCATATGCAGAAAAATAGAAATAAACCCTACTTTCTCACCTTGTACAAGAGTCAATTCAAATGGATCAAAGACCTAGAAATCAGACCAGAGTCCTTGCAGCTACTTGAAGAGGGCATAGGTCCAACACTTCAACACATAGGCACAGGTAAAGACTTCCTCAACAAGACCCCAAAGGCACAGGAAATTAAAATGAGGATTAATAAATGGAATTGCATTAAACTGAAGAGTTTTTGTGCAGCAAAGGAAAAAATCAAGAACCTCAACAGAGAGCGAACAGAATGGGAGAAGATTTTTGCCAGCTATGCCTCTGATAGAGGACTAATATCTAGAATATACAGAGAACTTAAAAATCACCACTAAAAAAACAAATAACCCAATCAAAAAAATGGGCAAGTGAACTAAATAGACACTTCATAGAAGAAGAAACACAAATGGTCCATAAATGTATGAAAAAATGTTCAACATCATTAGCAATCAGAGAGATGCAAATCAAAACTACCCTGAGATTTCACCTAACCCCAATTAGAATGGCAATCATTAAAAACACAAACAACAACAAATGCTGGCAAGGATGTGGAGAAGCAGGAACTCTAATACACTTTTGGTGGGATTGCAAATTAGTGCGACCACTTTGGAAAACAGTGTGGAGGATCCTCAGAAGAATGGGAATGAACCTACCATATGACCCAGCAATACCACTTCTAGGCATCTACCCAAAAGAACTGACACCAAACTACCAGACTAATGCATGTGTATCTATGTTTTTAGCTGCACAATTCACAATTGCCAAACTTCGGAACCAGCCAAGGTGTCCATCAACTGATGAATGGATCACAAAACTATGGGATATGTACACAATGGAATTTTACGCAGCCATAAAGAAGAACAAAATTACATCATTTACAGGGAACTGGAGAACATTATGCTAAGTGAGATTAGTCAGTCACAAAGAGTGAAAAGTTGGATGTTCTCCCTCATATGTGGAAGCTAGGGAGAACGGGACTTAGAAGGGACTCCAGACAAAGGAGAAAACTTTAGATGAGCAAGAAGGGGACCTAACTGAGGGAGATGGGAGGGGGCAGAGGGAAACCCACTAATGCACATGATGTATATACACAAATTTATCAGAGTCAATCACTATGCTGAGCATGAAAGGGAGGGTAGGGGGAGGGAATGGGGTGGGATTTGAGGGAGGGCTAAATGAGCAATGTGTGCATGCATACTTCTGATACCCTGACACTTATCAAAATGTATAACTACAATGCACCAATAAATGAATATATTTAAAAAACAAATTGGAAAGGATGAAGTAAAATTATCTCTATTCACATGGAATATGATATAATATGTAGCAAATCCTAAAGATTCCACAGAAAAAATTTTAGAGCTCACAAATTCATCAAAGTTCCATGTTCATGGATTGGAAGAATCCATATTGTTAAGATGACAATACCACCTCAAGCAATCTACAGGTGCAATGCAATTCTTATAAAATCCCAATAGTTTTATCTATTTCTTTTAAAACCCCATCTTGAAATTTTTATGGACTCTCAAGGAACTCTGAATAACCAAAACAATCTTAAAAGAAAACAAAAAGAAAAGAAAGAACAAAAAGAAAGAAGAACAAAACTTGGAAGAATAACACTTTTTGGTTTCAAAACTCACCACAGATCTACAATAATCAAAACAGTTTGGCATTGGCATGAGAGCTGTCATATAGACCAACAGACAGAATAGAAAGCTCAGAAATAAATCCTCACAAATATGGTCAGTTAATTTTCAAAAAGAGAGTCAGAACCACTCAACGGGGAAAGGACAGTCCTTTCAACAAATGGTACTGTGCAAACCAGATATCTGACATGCAAAAAAAAAAAAAAATGAAGTTGGACCATTACGTTACAACATATACCAAAACAAAAAAACCTCAAAATGAATCAAAGACTAAATGTAAGAACTAAAACCCACAAAACTCTTAGAAGAAAGCACACAGAAAAATTTTCATGACATTGGCTTGAGTAATGTTTTCTAGGATAGGATACCAAAAGTATGAGCAACAAAGGAAATTTCATTAAAATTTAAATGTGCATAAGAAAATAATATCAAAAGAGCGAAGAGAACTCACATAATGGGAAATAATATTAGTGAGTCATATTTCTAATAAGGGATTAATACCCAGAATGTATAAAGAACTACAACTCAACAACAATAATAATACAAACAACCCAATTCAAAACAGGTAAAGGACTTAGGTAGACATCTCTACAAAGATACAGAAATTCCTGGTAAGCACATGAAAAGATGCTTAGCATTATTAGCCATTAGGGAAAATGCAAATCAAAACCATAATGAGAAACCACTTTACACCATTTAAAAAAAAAACTGAAAATAGATGGGTGTGATGGTGCACACTTGTAATCTCAATACATGGGAGGCTGAGACAGGAGGATCCAGGTTTGAGGCCAGCCTCAGCAACTTAGTGAGGACCTCAGCAACTTAGTGAGACCCTGTTTCAAAATAAAAAATAAAATAAAATAGGGCTAAGGGTATAGTTCAGAGGTAAAATGCCCCTGACTTCAATCCCCAGTACCAAAAAAAAAAACCCAAAACTGAAAATAATGAGTTGGCAAGGATATATTATTCCCAGTGTTTGTGTTTGAGCCCCAGGGTTAAACAGGATGGTCCAATATTTTAGTTTATAGTAAGATAAAATGGCTAAGTTGAACCATATGAAGTTTCCAACATTTTGTTTACTGTTATCAAGAAAATGACAATTCCAAATGGCTCAAAAAGTATAAATCAAAAATTGAATAATCTCACATTTTCCTCAACATTCTGGACAGTCACTCTAAAAACTATTTTTAGAAATTAGAAAAATTTAATAAATAAGTACAGATGTCTGAATAATTTTAAACTGAGTTAAGTAACATAAGTAGTTAATTAAATTTAGCAAAATAATAATAATCAAATAATTAGTTAAAATGATTAGTATACCATTCATATACATACGTGTCCATGGTATGTTTGTAAGGTCATCTTGCAGCCTCAGAGACCAGTCTCTGTGTCTCTCGTTTCTGGTTACACTCCTAGTACCCGGAAGGAGTGCATGAACTATATAGTAAGTGCTCAAGAAATATCTGCTAAGATGAACAAACGAGAAAGACTATTTTGGTAAATGGTCCCTCACATCCCAAACATATTCCTAACATCTTTTACCTATAAATGGAGGCTCCAGGTTATATTTCTTGCATTTTTTCCCCACGGTCGCATTACACCCAAATCAAGTTTTTTTTCTCTTAACCAAGACATACAAGTACTTGTATCAGATGGGAAAATCGACGTTTCAAAAATCCGGATATAAGCCAGGCGTGGTGGTGCACACTTGTAATCCCAGTACTTGAGAGGCAGAGACTGGAGGATTTGGGTTTGAGGCCAGCCTTAGATACTTAGTGAGGCCTCCGCAACTTAGTGAGACCCTGTTTCAAAATAAAGAATAAAAAATAGGGCTGGGGGTGTAGCTCGGAGGTAGGATGCCCCTGGGTTCAATCCCCAGTACTGAAAAAAAAAAACAGATATTTTCAGATCGTGTCCTTTATGTGACTAGAATAAAAAACCAGCATAAAGGACCTGAGGTTTGACAACAACAGGAAGCGCCAGGAGAGAGAGTAGAACACAGACAGAAAGTAACTTCTCCCCGGGGGAATGCTGAATTCACAGGAGGCCGTAGCGCCTGTCAGGGAACGAGGCTGTGCATTGGACGTGGCTCTGTTCAAAGCTCAGCTTTTCTCCTTTCTAGGCCACTGATGTTGGGCAAGTCCTTTAACCTCCCTGAGCTTCAGTTATTCATCTGTAAAATGGGGGCAAAAGTGAATCATTCATTCATCCATCCATTTGTTTATCGAATACATATTGAACACCTATCATATCCCAGTTCTTGAACCAAGCTCTGGGGATACAACAGTGAACAAAATTGACTAAAATTCCTGCCCTCCTGTTGCTTATACGAGAGAATGAGACAGTAAAAGGTAAATAAGTTATCGAGTGTGTTTGAAAAGGACATGAATTGGAGGGGGAGACTGAGATTCTGCAGAGTAGGTAAGGCAAAATCCAAAGGGCTTAAGGTAATTATTGGTAATGGGATGAATGACTCATGCCAATGGGCAGCTTAGAGCAATCACTTAAATACATTTAAGAAAGTGGCCAAGCTAGGCATGATGGTGCATGCCTATAATCCCAGGACTTGGGAGGCTGAGACAGGAGGATGGCAGGTTCGAGGCCAGCCTCAGCAACAGCAAGACTCTTAGCAACCTAGCGAGATCCTGTTTCAAAACAAAAAAATAAATAAATAAATAAAAAGGGATGGGGATGTAGCTTGGAGGTAGAATGCCCCTGGGTCCAATCCCTAGTACCAGAGGGCGGGGGAGAGATATTGAGAGAGAGGTCATGCTAGCTGGGTGGGTGCTCAGATGGATTGGTGTGATGGATAGACAAAGAGAACAACAGATGGATGAGGTGGGGAGGCGGGCAGACAGACAGAACCAAACAGATTGGCGTGAATGGCATCCCCAAGCGCCCTGACAACCGCGCCTGCTGCTGGCCTGGCCGACAGATGACCTTGCACCTGCAGCTAGCTAGCGAGACTGATGTTCACCTCTCCCTCACAGAGTCTCCTTCATCCTTGCAAAATTGTCTTTATCCTTGAAGGCGATTTGGAAGAGCTGGTCTTCCATCAGGAGGGAACCTCCGTAAATCCATGCCAGGCCTCTCCTCGGAACCCTCTAGAGAAAACTGGCTCTTTTAAGCAGGGGGGAGATGGACCAGAGATGTTTCTGCAGCGAGAAAAGCTAACGGCACCCAGAGAGAGAGAGACCAGAGAGCTGCAAAGAGAGTGCGTTCAACAAGGAGCTGGATGTCCGAGGATGGATTTGAGGTTTCATTTCAATAAGACCAGTGGTGCATCCTTCCTGGTTTCCCATTTTGGAGGACCCAGTGTGTACTGAGTGCTGAGAGCTACCAGAGAATTACTGTCAGCCTTCTGGGTACGATAATGGCTTTGTAGCACTGTGGAGAAAGAAAGGTCTTTGTCTTTTATGTTTGCAGTAGAATGATAGGATATCTGGGATTTGCTCTGGCAAACTCCAGCAAAAGAAGGAAATAAAAAAGGAAGTTGGGGATTTAGATGAAACAAGCTTGGCCACATGTTTGTGGCTGTTGGGGCGTCGGGTGCACCAGCGTTCACTAGATGCTTCTCTCTATAGTGGAATGTGCTGGAAAGTTTTCAGGGTAAAAAAGTTAAAATGTAAGCTTCCCATTTTTTTTTTTTTCAGGAGAGAACAAACACACAGAAGCACACGTATGTGCTCTTGGAGAATTTTTCTAGCTTTGGGGATTAATTCTGTTGGGCGGACGAAAGCTATTCTGTAAATGGTTTATGGTATTTAAAGAGCAATTTGGTGCCATTTAATTGCTACCTTAAATTAACTGCGGCCTAAGCCCTGAGAAATGATGGTTAGGCCTAAGTGGAGGGAGAGGCAGCCCTGACTGCCCGTGGGGTTGAGTAGTTTCAAGTGTGGCCAATAACTTTGGGGAGTCCCCCATCCCCCAAGAAGGCTGCAGAATTCCCAGGTGGAGGATAAAACTCTCTAAAAACCACTGATCTCAACAACCCGCCAACATCTAAGCAAGAAGGTTATTCGACTTCCTTCCCAACTGTTCCCAAACTGGGTGATTTGAAATGCAGAGGAATTTTGAAACAATTGAGCCCAGCCATACCTGCTTCAACATTCATTCACTACGTATTTATTCAGTATTTGCTGTATAGCAGGCACTGTACCAAGCATAAGGGACATTTGGTGGTGAACAACCCAGAGAAGAACCCTGCTCTGATAAGACTTACAGCCCAGCCAGGAGGACAGACGTCCTCAGCATCCAAGCACACGATAAAGCGAGCAGTTACCACGCGGTAAGTGCAGACGTTGATAGACTGATCTAAATGGTCCACAAGTCGTCGTAATTCACTTAATTCTCCCAAAAAGGTCTATGGGGCAGTCTCATGTGCCTTCTATAGATAAAGAAACTGAGGCACAGAGAGGTTAAATAACTTGTTCAAGATGATCATATGGTAGCCAGCGGTGCTCTGATTAGAACACTGGAAGGTTTGCTCAGAGCCTCCCCTCGTACCACTCTGCGTCCTGGCTCTCAGAGCAAGGCGCTATGACATGTTCACCGGGGATCCGCCACAGGCCACGCTCTGCCCTTGGCCCTGGGATAAAGCAGAGAATAAGAGAAAATCTCTGCTCTCCTGGAGCTTTCGTCGGGGAGACAGACATGATAAACACCTAAACGTATAATATGTCAGAAAGTTATGGAAGGGGACAGGAAGTGACGGGGGACTCTTGGATACGGTGACATTGGAGCAGAGACCTACATAAAGCATTCTGAGGATGTGAGAGAAGACTGTCTCAGGAAGCGGGAGCACAGAAGAGCCTTGAAGCGGACAGGCTCTTGGTAGGTCCAAGGACCCTCCCAGAAGGCTCCAAGATGGGGCACGGAGGGGACTGAGGTCAGCAGGCAGCAGAAGGCAGACTGTGTATGGCCTTGTGGGTCAACCCAGGAACTTTGGATTTTACTGTGTGTGTGTGTGTGTGTGTGTGTGTGTGTGTGTGCGCGTGTGTGTGTGTGCGCGTGTGTGTGTGTGTGTATTTGTGTGTTACTGGGGATCGAACCCAGGGGTGTTCTGCCTCTGAGCTATACCCCCAGCCCTATTTTTTTAAATAGGGTTTCATGACGTTGCTGAGAGCCTCCCTAAGTTGCTGAGGCTGGTCTTGAACCTGTACTTCTCCTGTCTCAGCCTTCCTTCCAAGTGTGCACCACCATGCCCAGCTTGGACTCTAATTTGAATGCATGAGGAGCCCCTGGGTTTATGAATGGAGAAGATATAGGATATGCCTTTAAAGGGGGGGCTCACTCTGCTTTGAAGAGTGGGGGTGGACGCAGGGGAGAATCTTCAGCGAGCTATTGTCACAGCGCAGTTATTCACAGTGGTGGCTTGGACCAGGAGCTAACCATGGGCAAGAATGGCAAGTGAGCGGATCTGGCTGTATTGCTGGCAGATGGAGGTACACATAAGAAGAAGAGACCCCACGTCGTTTGGCCTGAATGCCAAGGAGGGAGGGCCTGTGACCGAGATGCGGAAGGTGGCAGAAGAGCAAAGTCTCACCCATGACTCTAGGAGGGGCCCGCAAGAGACAGAAGGCAGGACGATGGGTCTCCGCACTCCCTGGAGGTACAAGACTGAGAGGAGCCCAAGGTCAGGGCGGAAACGAGTATAGATGAAGAACAAAGAAACCAGAGAGCAAGAGCAAGAGGGGGGTCTGAGGGAACCCTAAATATCCATGTCTGCGGGGGTGTCAGCTGGGGTCCTTCAGAGAGGCTGAGGGACTGATGGGCTTTGGACTCAGTATGGAAGGATGGGGGAGACACAGACACACAGAGGAGAAAATGTCCCGGCAACCTAGCAGGCAGGTGCGGGGGGCGGCCTGGCCTTGACACAGCCGGCACTGCGGTGTCCCCGGTGACCACTGGGCGGGCGAGGCTTGGGGACCCACTTTCACCACTGCCGGGAGAGTGGGCCAGCGATGGCCACAGTGGCGTCCTTCCAGCCTCCCAGGCAGACGCATTAAGCCTGGTGGAGGAAAACAGATGGCATGGCGGCCGCGAGCCGCCCCCTTGACGGCTCGGCTGTTTGGGTTGTAAAGTTATTGATGGGGCCTGAGCAAGTGCCGTCTGGGGAGGAACAATTCAGTTTAGTGGTGTCTCAAGAACACGCTCAGACAAGGCGATTCTGAGAAGAAGGTGTAGCCAGATGGCCCCATCCTCATGGCTCCCCGCGCCCCTCACCGCTCAGCCCGGCCGCCCACACTGCTGTCCCAGGCTAGACCGCGGGCTCTCGGGGAGCTGGGAAGGGGCCGCAGAGACCACGGTTAGGGAAGCTGTTCCAGAGCCTGGCGGCGGAGTGGAGAAGCTGCCTTCCCACTCACTAGCTGTGCGACTCTGGGCCACTCTGTGTCTCATGATCTGTGAGCAATGATCATGTAGCGCCCCGTGGAGCGGCCGTGACATCAAGTGGGTTAATCCATGTCAAGCATACTCGGCATGTACTAAGAACTCAATGGAAACCAACTGTGATTATTATTCTTCAACTCTGCCTCCACGGGGCTGAGTACACAGCTCGGCATGAGTTGGGAGTTCAATAAATATAGTATCATCTGATGCCATCACCCTCATCATTGTCCCTGAGCCCTGGCAGGGTACAGTTCTTCCTCAAGCAATTTGCAGACACTTGAGTTTCTTGGGTTATTGTGAAGGAAAAACTCAAACACCCAAGGACACGTGTCAGACGCCAGTTTTGCACAGAAGCTCAAGGGTGGTTTTTAAAAGCAGATTTTGGTCTCGCAGTCAGATAGGACAATGGTGAAGCCAAGGAGAAAGGAGGAATGAACCGGGAGAAAGGGGTTTCCTGAGGACAGGGGCTCAGATTGTACATGCGTCAGGCATTATTCAATCAGCCGATGAATTAGTTAGCTTTACCTAGAGACTGACCATCCTCCCTCCCTCCCTGACTCCTTCCTTTCTCCCTCCCTTTCCTTCTCCTTCCTTCCTCGCTCCCTCTATATCTTCCTCCCTACCTCTCCTTCCCTCCATTCTTTCCTTCCTTCCTTCCTTTCTTCCTTCCTTCCTTCCTTCCTTCCTTCCTTCCTTCCTTCCCTCCTCCCTCCCTCCCTCTCCCTCTTCCTTCCTCCCTTCTTATCTTCCTCCCTCCCTCTCTTCCTTCCTTCCTTCCTTCCTTCCTGCCTGCCTGCCTGCCTGCCTGCCTTCCTTCCTTCCTTCCTTCCCTCCTGTCTTCCAAGGACAAAAGATCAGGGTCAACTGAGCTCTGAGACAGGAAATCAGGCTAATACACAGACAAACCAGTCCACTAAGTGTCAATTCTACAACAACCAACTCCCTGAGCACCAGCTTGCTAAATTTGCCATTCAGTGGTTGACTTTCCTTGAATTCACCTAAAACCCTGGGATATCACTGAAGATGGAAAAAATAGCAGCAAGAGCAGGGGCGGGGCCCTGGGCGAGCGCGCGGCATTGAGCACTGCTCGGAGCACTGTCCCTCATTAGGTACCTGTGGCCAGGGGCAGGTGGGAGTCTTGTCCTCAACAGAATCCATACTCAGGTCAGCCCCGAGGGAACAGAGCCCTTGACCCAAAGGGGAGAAGGACCCCGGAAGCTTTAAACGTTTAGGAAGGACCTTCACATGAAGAGTGTGTCAGGTAAGACCTGGGGTCCAGATGCCACCTCAGAAAGGCTCCAGGTGCAGCACGAAGCCTAGCATGAATTACTTAGCGCGAACCCCACTTTGTGAGAGAGGAGGTAGGCTAGGACATTAGGCGGGTTCTCCCCCAGAATAAGGGAAGCAGAGGGCGGCAATCCCTCAGGGCAGATCTTCCCAACTGCGTTCAAGTTCATCATCTTGAAATTCCATGCAATCAGCACACAGTGACCAGCATCTTGGGGAGACAGAGACTGCAGAGATTGTCTTTTCTTTTTCCTCCTATTTTTCATGTCTTTGCCTCCCCCAGATCACACTATGTCGGTTAACTGTCCTCACGGACACAAAGATACTCAGCTTAGCAGTTTCAAGTGTGGAGCTGGGAGGCCATCCACCATGCGAACTTGGGCAAATCACTTCCGCCTCTCTGTGCCTCGATTTTCTCATCTGTGAAATGGGGGTGGAGGTTGTAAGAACACCAGCCTCCCGGGGTGGGTGTGAGGATTAAATAAATTAATATTGGGAAGTTCTCAGGACAATTCTGGGCTCACAGTAAGTGACCAATGCATAAAGGTGACTATGGCTATTACTTCTACTATTGAGGCTGGAATTATAGTTACCACATCCAGGCAGACACACACACCGTCAAATGAAGCCGCTCAGATTAAGATAAGGCAGAGTAAAACATTGGAAAGAGGAGAGTTTCAGACTTTAGCTTCTTCACACTTCAATTTATAAGAAGGGGGCCTGTCTTAGTCAACATTTGCACAGCTGAATCCCTGTAAATCTGACCATACAACTTAGAGGAAGGAAGATGCATTTGCTCGCAGGTTTTTGGGGTTCTCAGCGTCCAGGCCACATGAGGCCGGGGTGCAGAGCTGGAGCTCAGGTCATGGCAGCAGGAAGCAGAGAGAGGGAGGGCACAGACTCTGCTCCTCACATCATGGAGGCCGGAAGCAAGAGACACCAAGCAAGCAAAGGGCTTCAAAGACACAAGCAGTCCCCAAGGCCACACCCCCAGGGACCCACTTTCTCCAGCCACACCCCAGCGGCCCAGGTTACCACCCAGTAAATTCATGGATTTATCTACTGATGAGATTACAACCCTCATGACTTAACCATATCAACCCCGAACATTAATACCTGAGCTCTGCAGGGGGTGCTCTATATCTGACCATCACAGGACCCAGCTGGAGAGCGGATATGCAGTTTCCATTTGGGACAGGGTCTGATCACTGGGAAGCCACACTGGATAACATGCCTGGGTATAATTTGAGATGGAACAGAGAGCGAATTTTCAGTCTCTAACACAGAGAGACTTCACTTAATGAATGAGTTCTCATGATCCATTTCAGAGAATTCTGGAGGGCAGGAGCCAAAACATCCATCCTACTGGTTCCAGGAAAACACCCAAGGATGTGTTAGGAGAGAATTCTCCTGAAAGTAGAAGCAGAATCGCCCAGCTATGCTCCTGCTCTGCCCCCAAGGAGGAGAGCCACACGCCACCCGCCCCGTGGCTTTGCCGTTTAACCCAGTGATAGAGGAGATCGAACCCAGACAGTGCTTCAAAAGAGGGCGTCTTCCTCTCTGCACACGTCTGGCCTCTTCCTCGAGGGAGGAGAGAATTTCTGCCCTTCTGTACCCCGTCACCTCTGTGCCGCTCAGTCCAAGGCGGGGAGGAATTGTTCATGTATTATTTACGGGGAGTGCTTTGCTGGAAGTTGCTACGTGAAAAGGCGGCCTCGTTTTCTTCTCCTTCCCCCTTTCTCACACCCCTCTGGAGGATGGATAAAGGTTCTTATCATCCAAGCCTGTCAGCTCGGCCGCACCCCGGGGTCACACCAGCCCACCACTGCCTTCCAGACAGACCCGTGTGGCCGGCTCCTCTCCACCTCCCTTCCTCCCAGCTGCCCTCGGGCTCTTTGCCACTGTGTCACAGATCCTGGGTGCAGAACCGTACAGGAAGTGAGGAAGGTTCCGGAAACCCCGAGCCCTCTCATCTGCTCACACACGCACCCAAACTGCAACAGGTGCTGAGTCCCACATTGTAGATGGGAAACCAGAAACCAGAGCACTTAAAGGGCTAGAATAATTGCCTTCTTCATTCCTGAGATGAGATCAGACTCAGAAAATCAAAGGCCACGTGTTTTCTCTCATATGGGGAAGCCACAGAGAAAAAGGAAAAGAAAAGGGGCCTCATGAAAGTTAAGAGGTCAGTAGAGTAGTGGAAGGGAGTCGGGGGAGAAATCTGGGGAGGTTTAGGGAAGGGGTAGACCAAATAATGTTATGTGTATATATGAACATGTCACTATGGATCTATCCTGTGCAGTTACAATGCACCAATAAAAATTACAAAAAATATTAAAGGGCTAGAATATAGAGAGAAGGTGGTGGCAAAGCCAGAATTCTACGTGATATTCAAATTTTAAATCCCATTTTCAGTTAACCCACCTACTCATCCACACTCATTACTCTCTACTGTGATAACGTACTCACCCCCAGAAAAAAGTATATGTATATACTTCTTTATATATATATATATTTATATAAATATATATATTTATATATTTCTTTATAAATATATTTATATAAATATATATATATATATATTTATGGCACTGGGGATTGAACCCAGGGGCATTCTATCTCTGAGCCACACCCCCAGCCCTATTTTATTCTTTATTTTTAAACAGGGTCTCACTAAATTGCAGAGG
This sequence comes from Glis glis, assembly GCA_004027185.1. NCBI lineage: Eukaryota > Metazoa > Chordata > Mammalia > Rodentia > Gliridae > Glis > Glis glis. Next base: position 102 of record PVJS01050505.1, on the reverse strand, counting down.
GCCTCACAAGTAGCTGAGGCTGGCTGCAAACCTGCGATCCTCCTGTCTCAGCCTCCCAAGTACTGGGATTACAAGCGTGCACCACCACGTATTTATATATTT
>PVJS01050504.1:0-14288 GCA_004027185.1 Glis glis | reverse complement strand
TAGTGTCAATCAACTATGTCCTCAGATATCTCCCAGGATCCTGACTGCTTACATGCAGATAATTCCTAAGAGGCATCCTCCTTTTCTTCATCAAGCAGCCTCCCAATCAGCATTCAGGCACAACCTCTTGAAAGCCTTCTTTCATTTTAATTTTCTTCTCTAGGTCAAGTTAGAAGACTTCACCCATACTCCTGCAACCCCTGGTTTTAGTACATGTGACATGTGTTGAAATATTCTTTGGATAGGGTCTGATGTCCCTACTAAGCTGGGAGTTACTTTAAGTTCAGACTTGGAACCAAGATACACTGAGTCCCAACAAGTATGCAAATATCTACAGAACACCCTTCCCAAGACAGTTAAACTTTGCTAAGCTAAACTTCAATGGGCGAAAATTGTGCTTAGTCTGAAAGTCAAAGCAATTCTGAGACTTTCTCTACAAAGGTAATTTCTTATCCTCTGCTTTGTTTGTTTTCACATAATTAGAGTATCTCACAAGACAGGGAAGGCAGAAATGTAGCCTCTTTCCTGCCAAATATGAGACCCTTGTCTATAGCATATTAACAGCCTACAACAAACTTTATTCTACAAAATTTTACCTACAAATTCTTTGACAGTAGGTCAAAGGTGTATCTAGTCCTCTTTAATCCCATCACCACTGTCCTAGTTATAACATCTTACATAGTCACCAGCTGTGAAGATAACCCATTTTAAATCCTTATCCACACTTGGTGTTGCAGTCTTTTTACCTATTATTCAGTTGTAGAACTTCATTAAGAATTCTGCATATCAGTTCTTTACCAGACACATGTAGTATTAATAGTCTCCCCAAGTTTTGGCTTGCTTCTTTTTATTCTTAACAGTGCCTTCCAAAAGCAATGGTTTTAAATTTTGATGAAGTCTAATTCATCTTTTTGTTCTTTTGTGGTTTAAAACTTTCTGAGTCCTATTTAAGAAACCTTTTTCTATCTTAAATTGGCAAAGATTTTCTCCTATGTTTTCTTCTAGAATTTTTAACAATTACATATAGGTCCATAATATGTTTTGAGTTAATTTTTGGAAGATACAAGTCAAAGTTTTTTGTTTTTGATTGGTTGGTTGGTTGGTTAGTTGGTTGGGTTTTCTCAATGTGTATGTATAAATCTTCCAGCATAATTTGCCAAAATAACTACTTCTCTAATAAATTGCTTTAGAAATTTTGTTGAAAATAAATTTACATAAAGTATAAGTCCATTTTTGTACACTCGATTATGTTTCATTGATGTATTTGCTCCCCCTCAACCAATACCCCATTGTCAAGATTACTGGAACTTTATAGTAAGTCTTGAAATAAGAAGTGTAAATACTCCAAATTTCTTCCTTTTCAAAACTATGTTGGCTATTCCAGAGTCCTTTCACATTTTCATATTGACATAATCATATCATCAATTTCTATATTTTAAAAATTCTGATAATTTGGTTGGTATTAAGTTGAATTTAGATAATTTTTAAAGAATTGGCTTCTCTTAAAACTCTAAAGATGGTGTTCTAGTGTCTTCTCACAGTGTGTCTGATGAGCAATACATGTTCATCTTTAAATTTGTTCATACATATTTGTCTCTTTATCTAATTTGCTTTAATTTTTCTTTCAGCACTGCCTTGAGCAATTTGATTATAATATTCATTGGTGTCACTTTCTTCATATTATTATTTTTTGCACTTGATGTCCGCTGATCATGATTCCATGTACTTATAATATCCATTAAATTAGAACAACTTTGGTGACAGTATCTTGAAATATAATCAAATGCAATTATTTTTTTCTGTGTTTCCTCCTTTGTCTTAGTGTTCAGGGACTCTAATTATATCTATGAGAAGCTACTTGAAGTTGTACCACAGCTTCTTTTTCTCATTTTTAAAAATTATGTTTTCATTTTTGATAGTTTCTAGTTTTACACCTTCAAATTCACTAACTTTTCCTTCTATAATCTCTAACTTGCTATTATTATTATCAAATGTAGTTTTCACCTCACTTGTAGTTTTCAACTCTAGAAGTTTTATTATAGCCTTTTTGTATTTTACATGTCTCCACTTAACTTTTTGAACACAAGGAATATGGTTATAACGGTTTTAGTATTCTCATCTGTTAATACCGCATCTTTGTTAGCTATCGGTCAATATCAAAAGATCAATTATTTGTCTCACCATGGATCATATTTTCCTTGTTTGTTGCATACCTGGATTTAAAAAAATTAATGTCAACACTCTGAATTTTGTTTTGTTCTATATACTTTTTGTATTCCAATCAATATTTATGCATTTTTTTCTTGGATGAGGTTAACTGGAAACAGTTTATTTTATTTTATTTTACTTTATTTTTTCAGAGGCAAAGACAAGGTTTATTAAGGAAAGTGGGGTGTATATACTACACCTTCAAGGTAGAACGCGGGCCATCTCAAGAGGGAGAGAATGATTTTGGAGTCTTTACAGGTAACCCTTCTTTTATAGGAGATCCTGTGAGGGGGTGGGTAGGAGCACATGGCAGGGATAGGGATCTGGACTTCCTCAGAATCCCAGGTTCCCAACATCGATGGGTGGTGGCTGGGTGGCACCTGAGCTTGACCTTTCTTATGGATCCTTTGTTTACTGAGTATATCAGGAATCTTGGGTGAGGAGAGGGGCCATTATGATTAATGGTATGGGCCTACTGAGGATTTTTGCCTAAGAAAGAAGCAGGCCAAGGATGAAGATAAAGATTATGAAGTTTCTAGATTTTAAAACTATAATTCCTGCTTCCTTTCCAGTTTGTCTCCTTTTCTACCTATAATTTTTTATTTTTTCTATCCCACTTCATTTCTCCCCTCTGAGACTTGGATCCCTTAATCTTAAGGGTTGATGAAGGGTTAAAGTCCATCTTCTGTAGCTTCTTCAATGCTGACAAGGGTCAAAGGCCCTGCCGAGCCAGGGATCAGAGCTCTCATTTTAACTAACCTAAAGGAGACAGAGAGAAACTGGCCTCAGTTATTAAGCTGGGTTCTTTACAATAAGGTCAGAAGCTAGCATCACTGAAGGACACGACTCCAGGAACATGAGAATCAGTAGGTGGTTTTCTCCTCTGTGCCTCAAGTTTTTGTTGTGTCCATTGTGGTAAGCCTGCCATCAGAGCTGCTGAGTTGATGTTCATATGCCTGGTTATTTGGTCAACAAAGCCATTCATCTGCTTTTTGATGGTATTGCAATTACAGTGGGCATCTACACAAAAATTGACATGTTAGTGCATTGTACAATAACCCAGATATATCTTTACCCTGGACCATCCACTAATTAGCATTTTAAACTGGAAGTCAGGTAGCCAACCTATTTGGTTATATGGCACAGAGCCTAAAACTTAGCATACAATTTAGCATATTGACTGCTATGACCCTGCCAATTAGTACTAATAATTTGCTTACTATAAAGATTATATGCCATTGCTATCTATCTTTTTGTTTTTCCTATCTGGCAGAGCCATCTATAAACCAAGCTTCTCTTCTTTAGGTTTGGGCTTGATCTTAAACACCCAGTAGGAAAGTGTAACCAAAAACAAGTGTGCTATTCTGGGGTAGAAAAAAAAAAGAGTCATACTAATGGAGCCATTTAAAAGACCACCCACATAATTTAACTAGCTATCTTCTGACTTTGGCTCCCCCTAGTATTCTACATTATAGTTTATAATGGTACTTCTGCTTTCAGGCTCATGGAAGAAATATAATATGGCACTGATGCCCAAAACTTCTGAGTCTTTATAAAATACTATGAAGCTAAACCTGTCTCTCTTGAGGTTTTGCAAGTCCAGGACCACCGGATACCATAAAAAAAATTGCTATTCCTATCAGGTACAGGAGGGTCTAAGAGTTCTGCTCAAAGTTAAGAAAAACCTCTTTAAGTTCCCCTATATATTATAAACCAGGACTCTTGCTTCTTTCTATTCTTGTGGAACTTTTTCCTTTTTGATTATGGGAATTTCTTTGCTAAACCAGGAACTTTAAAGATACTTAAAGAGTTAATGGGGTCTCCCATAAAGTGGGAAAAATATACAATAACCAGTTTATTTCTTTTAGATTCTGCTGTTAAGATTTGTTAGGTGGGATCAGAGCAGTGATCAGCATTCCACATTATTGAGGCAAATTCTTCGAGTACTGTACCCAAATACTAGTAAATTATTAATTTTTCCATCAGACTAAAAAAAACAGGCACTATTCCCAGTCCTGTGTAGATGCAAGACACTGTTCCTTCTATTCTTTCAAGTGGTTCTTTTCTCTCAGGTAGATTCCTTACATGCTTTGGTTGATTATTCTGTTGAATACTCAAGAGAAATCTTCTACAGATCTCTGTTTCTTACTCTCTATTAAATTCTCTCCTCTCTAATACACTGATATGCAAACTCTAGATGTCTTTATATCCTTAGACTTTCAGCTCCATCTCCTCAACTTAAGGGATCCAATAGTCTCTGTGTGGAATTCAACTCCCCCTCCGCCCCATGCTACGACCTGGAAACTCAATGTGTTAAGATGAGACACTTGTAGGGCTCACTTCATTTTTTTTTATCTTTCTTGAAAGTCATTGTTTTTATTTTCAGTTTTTTGCTTGTTTTCGTAGTTGTTTTTTCTTAGTTGTTTCAGATGGAGTCTTAAATATAATCCCTGTTATTCCAACTTGATAAGAAGTAGAAGTCACCTGGGCATGGTGGTGCATGCCTGTAATAACAGTACTTGGTAGGCTGATACAGGAGGATCTCAAGAAACTTAGTGAAGCTGTCAGCAACTTAGCAAGACCCTGTTTTAAAATAAAGAATAAAAAGGGAGGAGGTATAGCTCCGAGATAGAATGCCCCTGAGTTCCAGCCCCAGTACAATAGAAGAAGGAGGAGGAGAAAGAAGAAGAAGAGGAGGAGGAGGACTATCTCTGTTCATTTGTAAGCCTTTTTCTTGATGTGCTTTCATTTAGATATTTCAAGTTAAGTGATATGCATTTTCTAATCTGCTCTGTAATTTCATCTAATAAATTTCTTTTGCATTTCAGACATTGTGTCTTTCATCTCTTGAAATTAAGTGTTATTCTTTTTGTGTCTATCATCCATTTCCTCGTGGTTCTTATGCTTTAAGTTCTTGTGTATATTTTAATATTTAATAATTGAACAATAAAAACTATGACTCTAGTCTTATATTTCTGGTTCTGTTACTAGTCACTTATATTTCTTCTAATTACAAGTCAAAACTTACTGCCTCTTCACATGGCTAAAATATTTTTATTGCATTCTGGGTTATTGAATGTTTGAATTTTGGTGTTATCTTTTTACAGGTTGGAAGTTTGTTTTGGCCAACAGTAAAGTTATTCAAGATTATTTTGATCCTTTCCAGTTGTACTTTCAAGCATTGTGAGGATGAACGTGTCCCTGCCTGCTGCTATTATTCCCCATTAACCTTCTAAGGTATCAGACTCTACAGGCTGCTCTGTGTATTCAGCAAAATCTTTCTACTCTAGCAAAACATTATTCAAACATACCCCTGTGCAGTGTGAGCTCTTGATCAACCTTGTGAAATATCACTCTGTGCCTGAATAGGTTAGAATTCAGCCAAAGACTCAAAGGTACCCCTATATACATTTCTGGAGTTTTTCTGGTCATACTTCTCCTATATCCAAAATATGACTAGGAAATTCTTGCTACTTCTTCCTTCTCAAACTCTGAGTCCTATATTTCCAACTCACTGAGAATGTCATGATTTATGTGGGATCCCTCTTCCTGCACAGAAATCCAAAAAGTTCCTACAAGACAATCATAGAACTCATTTTCTCCTCTTTTGTAAGGGATCATTGCCCTGAAGTACCTGTCGTTGCCCAATGTGTAAAAGATTATTACATACACAGATGCTCCTCAACTTATGATAGGGTTGCATCTCAATAAAACCACTGGAAGGTGAAAATGTCATAAGTCAAAAATGCATTGGAAGTTGAGAGCAGTCTGTATTTTCTCCATTTCCCTAATTTTTTCAGTAAAAGGGTACTTCTATTCTCAGCTACTCCCATCACATCTGGTAGTAGAAGTCCTCTTTGCATTTTCTCTCAGCACTTAAAGATGTCATTCCATTATCTTCCAATGTGAATGTGTATTAGTCAGTTTTTCATTACTATAACAAAATACCTGAGGCAATTAAGTCTTAAAGAGAAAAGGGTTATTTTGGATCATAGTTTTGAAGGTTCCAGTTCATGATTGAGTGGTCCCATAATCTTTGGGCCTCTGGCACGGCAGCACATCATGGCAGCAGGACATGACAGAGCAAACTGCCAGGAGACAAAAAAGAAGAGGAGATCAGAGTCCTAAAATCCCCTTTAAGGGCATGCCCCTAATAAGCTAAGGACCTTCCACTAGGCCCTATCTCCTGAAGGTTCCACCACCCCCCAATAGCTCCACCCTGGGGAGCAAAACTTTGACACATGGGACTTTTGGGAAATACCCCAACCACAGCAACATGGTTTCTGAGAAGTCTGCTTTAATTCTTTTTTATTCCACCATATGTAATGTGACTATTTTTCTCTGGCTAACTTCAAGATTTTCTCATTTCCCTTGTTTTAAGCAGTATTAATGTGATATGCCAATGTGTTTTCTTTCGGGGTAGAGAATTGTTTGGTTTGGTTACCTTGCTTGCTTTAGGGATGGTTGGTCTGGCTTATTTTCCAGCGTCTACTCCACTGTTATATTTTTATTTTCCCCTCACACTGCACCTTATGGAGGGTCTATCTCTCTCACACATCACTTGTTACTCAGTATGTTTTAACCTACTGTGTGAGGTGGCAGTCTTTCTCTTCTACTCGGATTAAGCCTTATTCTTACAGAAGTTCTGTATTCCTGGGGGTGACCGTCTCAGTAATGTTGAGCCTATCACATACTCCTGTGTCTCTACCTTTTGTGTTTTAGGCCATATACTGTGGGAAATCTTTTGGAGAGAAAATGAGCACTCTTTCTTTCTAGTTGTGTGACCTTAGGCATAAGCATCATTTTTCTGAACCTCAGTTTTTTTCTTAGGTAAAGTGGAGATAATAAAACTAAATATTTTGAACACTGTACAAAAAAGTATCCATATCTATGGCATAAAAAGCATTTGATTATGTTTTTCTGATTAACTTAACATTATTGACAGTATAAGAATGAATGGATTAAAGCTTTCATTAATACAATTTACACTTACAGCTCAGCTTTTGGAAAAAAGTCAGTCTCATCAGTTGCTATCCAGAGTGACTGAAAAATATATGCCCACCATTCAGATCTGAGAATGTGTTAGAATGTGAAGGGTTAAGGACGGCAAGGTGCCAAGTAATGGGTGAAGGGAATGGGGTCAAGGGGAGCTCTCTGAGCATGAAGTAGCTCCACTCCCTGTAAACAGTATTCAGTAAAAAAGAGTTACTAGAAGATATGGTGAGTGGTTATGTTGGACTAAGAACACACTCACAAGTCAGACAGTGATTTTATTTATAAGGTGCAATAATTTGGGAAAATTATTTAATCTCTCTAAACCTTAGTGCTTTTTTTCTGAAACACGGTGATAATGTCTTACAGATTTGTTATAAGAATTAAATAAGGTAATGTATGTGAAAGAGCCTGAGAGATAAGAGGAGACTATATGTTTGTTTAAAAAGCAATATACTAACAAAAGAGAATGTTATCTACCAGGAAACAGTAATACGAGCCAAAGGCAATACAGAGCCAAAACTCAGAAATCTAGGAGAGAGATGCCAAATCAGAAACTCAGATGCCAAGATCCTTAGGAAGTAGGGGTGAAAGTCAGGTAGCACCATACCAATATGCAGGTGCAGAATTAGCCAAATTTGGGATTCGTGAAGACAGTTTGTCTAGAGGGAGTGGGGCCAGGACAATACAAGGAATTCTAGTTAAAGTCACCTCTAGGATTCTGTGGTTTTGCTTAACTATTCTTCTCTTCTAGCTCCCATTTCTAGCCTGGGAGGCAGCATGGTACAGCAGTTAATTCCCAGGTCTTATCAAATCCTTCCTGGACAATTCTCAGCATTGTGATTTTGGCCAAGTTACTTGTAATGGACATCTGACATTCTTTTTAATTACCTATTATCTAAACCCCTTCCTGTGTTTGGAGTATTCTCTATCTTATAAATATTGATGGGGACAGAGCCTAATTCTAAGCGTAGAAGCAAAAGAAGCCAGATACACTTTTGCAGGCTCTGTAGGGACCAAGGTTTGGTCATTTGGATCTGCAAATCAGCAGCAACCACCATGGGCTGTAGAAATCACCCTTTTATAGAAATTATCAGGCCGGGCATGGTGGCGCAAGCTTGTAATCCCAGTACTTTGGGAGGCGGAGACCGGAGGATCCAGGTTTGCGGCCAGCCTCAGCTCTCTCTCTCTCTCTCCCTGTCTCTCTCTCTCTCTCTACTTAGTGAGGCATTCCGCAACTTCGTGAGACCCGGTTTCAGAATAAAGTATAAAAAATAGGGCCGGGGGTGTAGCGCGGAGGTAGAACACCCCTGGGTTCAATCCCTGGTACTGCAAAAAAAAAAAAAAAAGAAAAGAAAAAGAAATTATCATTGCAAGCTAATATTCTAACTCTAATGGTGGCCTCTAACATTTGCTAGCTCAATGGTAACAGCACCAAAGTTTCTTTCTCTGGACTAGTTTTCTGGGGTCGATTTTTGGTAGAGTTCTTGTTGAGTAACCTCTGAACCTGATTTTCTAATCAACCTGACATCTTATAACAAGTTACTTTTTTCCAAATCAAAGTCAGTTTCTTTATCCTGCAAATAAAGCCTGGGATTAACACATTGCTGTTTAGCATCAGTCACCTCATCTATAAAATCGGACAATAGCAATTTCTGCCAATAGGAACCTGCAATGATAGCAGAGTCATACCAACTGCTTAAAGGAGTTCCTGAAATACAGCTTTTTCTTCGTAAATGTTAACTATTATCGTTGTTTTGTGCTTTATACAGAAATTTGCAAATGCTATGCCATTGAAAGCTCACAATAGCACTGAGGAAGATGTTAATTTTATAACCTGGGAATCAGGTCTTTTAACAGTGAATGGAACTACAAGTACTGAGAAAATCATAGGCACAGCTACCATAAAGATGGCTGGAGAAACAGTAGGAATGGATGAGATTAATGAAAGAAAGAGTATGAGTGAGAAAAGGGTAGCAAGATAAGAATGAAATCTAATGTTGAAAGGTCCAATAGTGATGAGATGTTGGCAAAGAACATTGACAAGAAAATGACAAGTTGGGGGAAAAAAATAGAGCTTGGACAAAAAGTCAGAAGAAAATAGCATTTCCAGGAAGGAGTGGTCCATTATTCTCCTGCTTCAAATTCTTGTTCATTTTCTAAGGGAAGAAGAAATATGCAGGGTTGGGAGGAATAGGAATGAGATGACTGAGTAAAGGACAAAGGGGGCTGTGCTGACAGAGTATGCAACTAACACTTTGGGTTCCTGGTTCCTAAACAGAGTGTCCCACAGTTCAATACAAAGTGTCCAAGAGAGTGTAGCAAATTCAGATAGAGCGTGGCCATTGTGTATAAAAATGGATCGATATCATGGGACGGTCATAGTCAGGAATCTCCAGGGAGGTTGTTATACTTGAAGTCAAAGTGAAGATTTATTTGTAATCCTGGTTACAGGGCCTGTCAAAATATGATCCTGGTTTGTTATTTTATTTGTATCAGGACAGCATCCAAATAAAAAATGTGGCCTAAGAAAGGATGCCCAGTCACTAGCCAACTGAGCTGAGAGTCAAGCCAGGGCTCACATACAGCATGGAACTGGAGCAAAAAGGAGTAAACTGACACTTTTGTTTTTAAATCAGACACATTTAAAACAAAAACAGCTATAGGTTTGCAAGGCCAAGTCATATGGAACAGCTAGGTGATAGCTGGGGCCTCGATAATCACTCATTCCTACCAGCCACCCCCAGCCACATCATGAAAGGGGGTTATGGGAACAGAAATACAAGGAGAATGAGGCTCCTAATGCTCTGGGAGGAACTTTGGGTTCATGCACCTACAGGAAAGCAGTTTCAAGAACCTCCATGAGGAGAGATGGAGAGAGGGAAGAAGGAAGGGATGAAGGAAAGGAAAGAAGAAAGGTAGAAGCAGATATGAGGGAAAAAAGCACGGAAAGAAAGGGAACTAGAAGAAAACTTGGGAGAAAAAACACAAAACAGTACAGGGAAAAAAGGAGGGAGTTGGAAGTGAGAGAGAATGAGACAAAAAATGAGGAAGAGAAGATGTACCTGCTAGAGCAGGAAGAACATAACTGAATTATGGGGGGAGGGGTTAAAAGAATGTTTGAAATGTATGTAAATTATAACTCAATTATTTCAGATCAGCCATAACACTGGGGGAAAATTGCATCAGGTTGTAACTGCCATAAGTATCAACTAGTTATGTTTACTGCATTTATAAACAGATATCTTTTGGCAAGTGAAACAAAAAGGCCTCCACAAGACATGCAATTCTGGGCTTCAATCCATTCACTCCATGAATTAATTGACTTTATTTGAACTCTAGTGTTTTCAGTTGGAGAATTCGCTGTGAACATGTTGTACATATCTCAGATATCAAATAGCAAATGTACTGCAGCCAGATTCTGAAACAGAGCCAAAAACTGTTCATTAATCAGACAGGGGTTTCTCTGTGATTAGGAAAGACAACCAAGAGATAAATAAATAAAACAAACAGCTAAACTCTTTGAAATGTTCTCCACATTTCTCCTTTCACTTTAGAAGCAGCGTCTCCACTGGAAACCAAGCAGTTGTACTCATCCATTGGGGGAAGGGTCGGCATAGGACACCTGTTTTCAAAGTAACATTTGTCCCTAAAACCTCATTTCCAATATGTTTTTCATATCTTACTCAAAATAGTCATTTGTCAGCAATAGATTCAAAAACTCAGTTGTTTTTACAACACAAGTATTCTAAGATTTCATTGCAATAAGGAGTTTCTGAACTATATTATGATGTGAGACTCCAATGCACCAATAAAAGTATATTAAAAAAAGAGAGAAGATAAAAATAGAAAACTGGAAATAAAAGAGTTCCTTTGAGTTGAAAAGCCCATAGAGTAAATGTTCTGTTTAATTTCTAAAGCTAATACACTTAGAAATGTTAAAACATCTAGTGTTCTAGCCAGGATTCATGAGAGCTAACAACAGATAATACTCTGGGTCTCTTAAAGAAATTAAGTAGCTAGATAAATGAATGGATAGATGATGATGATGATGATGATGATAGATAGATAGATAGATAGATAAAAAAATAAAATGCTCACAGACTGCCATGAGAGGCTGGAAGAGGATGTCATGTTTTGGGAATAACTATAGCCAACGGCAAACCACAGGTCTGGTCTGGTCCACCTGCCACTGCTCCTACAGCTGCGCTCAATCTGACCTATGAATGTGTCCTCTGTCTCTGTTTTACTTCCTCCAATCTAGGATCCTCTCAATATTCATTCATCTCCCTTCCATGACTTATCCTTGGGCTAGGTAACACAGCAGAGGACCAGCCTTCAGAGAACAACAGTGTTTAGAAGATCCCAGAAGGGTCCAAGGCTAAGAAGGACAGAGCTGCAAACAGGGAATGGCTGAGCCTGAACTGCAGCCCCAGAAGCCCTCCCCTCTACTAGCCCAAAATGGATTCTTGGGGAATCGCAGGCAGGGGTCCAGATATCAACCTTCTGCTAGGTATACATCAATAATCAAAGCAACAAAACATCTCAAGGAAGTATTAGTTCATAGAGGAAAATGATGAGACAGCTAAGAAAGATAAAAGAAAGAAGTAGAAAGAACTGAACAGTGTCTGTCTAGCAGTGAGAGCAGAATAATTGAAGCAAACAGAATGTTAATTTTTAAAATATAATTAAATATTTACAGGGAGAAAGGAAAAGATAGTACAGAGAACATAATGGAAGGACAAATCAGGAATAAGCAGGTATACAAATTAATTCCTTGGATTTATTGGGTATAAAAAACATTTATCGTTACAACTTTCCGATTATATCCATATTTATTTATAGGGAAGTTTTAACATGTTCCAGATAAAAAATATGAGATTTAACTTTTAATATATTTCCATTACCTTTGAATAACATAATAGGGTTTCTGTATTAAAAGAACAAATTCTCAAGGCTATTTGAATTTTATTTTGTTAAATTGCAGAAAAGATGAATACATCTTACATTTTTAATCGAGTTGTGTACTTTCTGTGGAATGAATGTTATACTTACCCTCATTTATTTTACTTACATTTAATATTATTGCATTTGTTTGTATGAGTGTTTGATTCTTCTTCCATATTTACTGCAAATATTTATCAGTTTGCTCTTCTTTCTCATTTATGCTAATTTGTACAAATAGGAAAATATAAAAAAGATAGGATGTTCTAATGCCTAGATACATTAAAGAAACACTTTCCAAAATGAAAAAAAAGTTTAAATATTTAAAATAATTAGAGTTAAGCGATTTGGCTAATATAGAAGTCAAATTAATACCAAAATTTTTAATAGCTACATTAAACATAAGAAAAAAGATTGGATGGAACTAGAGAACATTATGCTAAGTGAAGTTAGTCAGTCACAAAAAGTGAAAAGTCAGATGTTCTCCCTAATATGCAGAAGCTAGGGAGAAAACAGGGCATAGGAGGGACTCCAAAGGAGAAACCTTAAGAGGAATGAAGAAGGTGACCTAACTGAGGGAGATGGGAGGAGAGAAGATGGAAGCACCTCAATGGACATGATGTACATACACAAACTTATCAGTCAATTACTATGCTGAGCACGGGAAGAAAGGAGGGGGAAGGAAAGAGGGTGGGAACTGGGGGAAGGCTAAATGAGTGCTGTGTGCACGTATGCCTCTACCACCCTGAACTTCATCAAGATGTATGATGACAATGCATCGATAAAATAAAAAGAGAAAAAAGATATAGAATTTTTTCTCTTAAAGGAAAAAAACCTTAAAATAAATTACATATCCACTTGATTTATCATTTATATATGAGGGCAAACATTACCCAAATTTGAACCTATAAAAGAAAATATCATAGCTAAGGAAAGCTATAATAAAGAAGGAGAAGGAGGAGGAACACAAGGAGGAAAGAGAGAAATAAAAGACATTAGGCCAAAAAATAAATATAAATGAAATGGCAAAAATTAATCTTATTATTTATAACAATTAAGGTAGGGTAACCACTCTAAATATAGATATTCTCAGAATAAATTTTTAAAATCCAGCAATGTTTAATATAAGAGATATATTTAAGTCAAAAGAAACAAAATGGTTAAAAGTAAATAGATGAAAATATATGCCAAGAAAATACTGAAAAATAGAATACTAGAGTATCAAATTTCATTTGAAACAGACGAGAATTAAAAAGATGTTATGTATAAAAGTAATTTAGAGAGTAGGAATATATAATTAATCACAAGTATGCATCTAATAATATAGTCTTAGATTATAAAAAGTAACAATTTTCATGATGAAACAAGCAGACAGAAATAAAATTTTAGTTGCAAAACTAATGTTTTTTATCACAGAAACTAAGAAATTAAGTAAGCCAAAATGTAAACATTATACATAATTTGAACCACGTTATAAACTAATGTATCAAGAAAACATTATACTAATTAGTCAAAAATTGCATGTATTTTTTTCAAGCATGCTTGGAACACTCATAGAACTTAGCCAAATATTAAACTCTCAATTAAATTGGAGAATAAGCATTATGCAAACTATGTCCTGTAATTGCTATATCATAAAAATTTTAAAAGTATATCTTTTAAATCCTATCTAATAATTGAAATAATATTACTAATTTTATCCCATGTCTAATAATTAAATGCTTAGTAATATTATTTTAATTATTACCCAAACTGGAATGGGGTAAAACTAAGTCAGAAGGGAGACAATTAAAATTTTTATCTGAAAGCTCAGGGCAGGGACACACACCTCTAATCCCAGCTATTCAGAAGGCTGAGGAAGGAGGATCACAAGCTCAAGGCCAGCATGGGCAATTTAGCAAGACTGTCTCAAAATAAAATGGCTAGGAATGTAGCTCAGTGGTAGAGTGGTCATGGATTCAATCCAAAGGGAGGGAAGGAAGGGGGGGGAGGGAGAAAGGAAGGAAGGAAGGAAGGAGAAAGAGAAAGGAAATAAATCCGAAAATAAAAAGAACCACATGGAAAAATTTATGAGATATAAATATAGCAATATTTAAATGGAAAATTCTACCTAAAACTAAATTTATTAAAAATAAGGAAGACTG
>PVJS01050503.1:0-14287 GCA_004027185.1 Glis glis | reverse complement strand
AAACACACTATAGCACATGATGTAAATACACAAACCTATAAGACTCAATCACTATCCGGAGCATGAAAGGGAGGGAAGGGGGAGGGAATAGGGTGGGATTCAAGGGAGGGCTAAATGTGTAATGTGTGCATGTATGATGTTCATACCCTGACATATATCAAAATGTATAATTACAATGCACCAATAAATGAACAAAAAAGTTAAAAAAAATAAAATTAAATAAAAATTTAAAAAAAAAGAAAAGAAAACTGCAGACCTATATCATTGATGAACTTAGATGCAAAACTTCTGAACAAAATACTAGCAATGCACATTCAAAACCACATTAAGAAAATCATACACCATGACAAAGTCGGGTTCATCCCAGGGATGCAAGGCTGGTTCAACATATGAAAAACAATTCATGTAATCCACCACATTAACAGAACTAAAGACAAAAATCACATGATCATATCAATAGATGTTGAAAAAGCATTTCACAAAATCTGACACCCATTCTTGATAAAAAAACACTGCAGAGAATTAGAATAGAAGGAACATACCTCAACATCATAAAGGCAATATACAGTAGGTCAACAGCCAACATCATGTTGAAAGGGGAAATACTATGAGTGTTCCCCTTAAAAACAGGAACAAGACTAGCATGTCCACTGTCACCATTCCTTTCCAATATAGTACTAGAGACTCTAGCCAGAGCAATAAGGAAAGAGAAGGAAATCAAAGGAGTACAAATAGGAAAAGAACTAAAACTATCTCTATTTGCAGATGACATGATATTATACTTAGAAGACCCAACAAACTCAAGAAAAAGGATCAACAAATTCAGCAGTGTCTGGATACAAAATCAATCTTAAAAAATCAGAAGCTTTTCTATATGCCAACCATAAATCCACTGAAAAAGAAATCCAGAAAACATTTCCACTCACGATATCCCCCAAAACAATAAAATACTTAGGAATAAACCTAACCAAGGAGGTAAAAGGTCTCTACAAGGAAAATTATAAAACATTAAAAAAGAAATTCAAGAAGATCTTAGAAGATGGAAAGAACTCCCATGCTCTTGGACAGGCAGAATAAATATCATCAAAATTGCCATTCTTCCGAAAGTGATCTATAGATTCCATGAAATACCCATTTAATTACCAAGGTCATTCTTCACAGACATAGAAAAATCAGTCCATATATTCATATGGAACAAAAAAAAAACCCAGAATAGCCAAAGTAGTTCTGAGCAACACAAACCATGCAGGAGGCATCACAATACCTGACTTCAGATTATACTACTGAGCCATAGTAATAAAAACAGCATGGTATTGGCACAAAAGCAGACACATAGACCAATGGAGCAGAATAGAAGACTCTGAAACAAATTGGCACACTTACAGTCAATTGATTTTTGGCAAAAGAGACAAAAAAATTCACTGGAAAAAAGATAGCCTCTTCAACAAATTGTGTTAGCAAAACTGGTTAACCAAATGCAGAATAATGGAAATAAACCCCACTTTCTCACCCTGCACAAGAGTCAATTCAAAATGGATCAAAGACCTGGAAATTAGACCAGAAACCTTGCAGCTACTTGAAGAGGGCATAGGTCCAACTCTTCAACACATAGGCACAGGCAAAAACTTCCTCAAGAAGACCACAGAGGCACAATAAGTTAAAAAGAGGATCAATATGTGGGATTGCATTAAACTGAAGAACTTCTGCACAGCAAAGGAAACTATCAAGAACCTCAACAGAGAGCCGACATAATGAGAGAAGAGTTTTGCCAGCTACTCCTCTGATAGAGGACTAATAGAATACACAGAGAAGTCAAGAAACTCACCACTATAAAAACAAACAACTCAATAAAAAATGGGCAAATGAACTAAATAGGCACTTCACAAAGGATGAAATACAAACAGCCAATAAATGTATGAAAAAAATGTTTAACATCATTAGCAATCAAAAAGATGCAAATCAAAACTACCCTGAGATTTCACCTAACCCCAATTAGAATGGCAATCATTAAAACACAAACAATAACAAATGCTGTCAAGGATGTGGAGAAGTAGCAATTCTAATACACTCTTGGTGGGATTGCAAATTAGTGCAACCATTTTAGAAAACAGTGTGGAGGATCCTCAGAAGACTTGGAGTGAACCTACCTCATGACCCAGCAATACCACTTCTAGGTATACACCCAAAAGAATGGAAACCAAATTTCCATACTAATGCATTCATATCTATGCTTATACATGCACAAATCACAATTGCCAAACTATGGAACCAGCCAAGATGTCCAACAACAGATGAATGGATTACAAAACTATGGGATATGTACATAATGGAATTTTATGCAGCCATCAAGAAGAATAAAATTTTGTCATTTGCAGGTAAATGGATGGAATTATAGAACATTATGCATAGTGAGATTAGTCAGTCACAAAAAGTGAAAAGTCTGATGCTCTCTCTAATATGTGGAAGCTAGGGAGAATAAGGCATAGGAGGGAGAAAACCTTAGATGAGTAAAGTTGACCTAACTGAGGGAGATGGGAGGGGGGAAGAGGGAAACACCCTAATGCACAAGATGTACATAATATATAAAAGTCAGTTGTTTTCCTTTATATCAGCAATGAACAATTAGAGTTTCATATTTATAAAAATCATTTAAAATAGCACCCCAAAATTTAAATATGCATAAATCTAATTAAATGTGTATGGAACATGTAAATAGACATATAAAATAGTGATAAAAATCAAAGAAGATCTTATTACTTAATAAGTGGAAAGATGTTCTGTGTTCACAGGCGACAAGACTAATATTGTTAAGATGTCAATTCTTCCCAACCTCCTCTGTAGATTCAATCAATATCTTAGCAAGTTATTTTGTAGATATTGACAAGCAGATTGTAAAGTTTATATGGAAAGGTAAAGGTCCTAGATGAGCCAAGGTAAAAGCTGAAGAAAAATAAGGAAGTTGGAAAAAGGAAAGTTGAGGAAATTCCTTTCCTGGTTTCAAGTTTTAATATAATGCTACATTAATTAAGGCAGTGTTATACTGGTGAAAGAATAGTCACATGTATCAGTGGAATAGAAGAGGTCCTTGATTCTGTGGTTTGAGTGTTTATCTCACCCCTGATTCATGAGTTGAAGTCCTAACCCCCAAGGTGGTGGTATTTACAGGTAGGGACCTCGGGAAGTAATTAGATCACAGGATTAGTGCCCTTATTAAAGAGGCTCAAGGGAGCTTGTTTACCCCTTTTTACTATGTGTCAATGAAACTAGGAGTCATCATGTATGAGTGAGAAAGTAGACATTCGCCAGACACTAAATCTGCTGGTTCCTTATCTTGGGTTTCTGTCTCCAGAAATGTGGGAAAGACTAAGACACCAGATATAGACCCACAGTAATACAACCAACTGATATTTGATGAAGGAGTAAAGGAAATTAAAGCCATGTCTTTTCAGCAAATGGTACTAAAACAACAGGGTGCTCATATAAGAAAGAAAGAGTTGGGGTGGGGAGAGAGAGAAAGGGGGGAGAGAAGGAAAGAGAGAAGAGGGGGGAGAGAGAGAAGGAGGAAGTAAAGGAGGGAGAGAGAAAGGAAGGGGAAAGAAAGGGGAAGAGGAAAGAAGGAAGGAAGGAAGGAAAGAAGGAAGGGAGGAAGGAAGGAAGGAAGGAGAAGGAGGACATCTGAAAAAGATATTATATGTAACATAAAAATAACTATAAATGAGTCATAGATTTCAATATAAAATATAAAACTATAAAACTTCTTAAGGAAGACATAAAAGAAAATTTATGACCTTGGGTTGACAAGATTTAATAAATTGGGTTGACAAGATCTAATAAAGGACTTGTATCCAAAATATATGAGGAACTCTTAAGGCTCAACAAAGGAAAAGCAAATGCAAAATTTAAAAATGGGCAAAATATCTGAACAGACCCTCTCCAAAGAAAATGGACAGACAGTAAATAAGAATATGAAAATATCCTCAATAGTATTTGTTAATAGTGAATTATAATAAAACAATAATGAGATACAAGTGCACACCTCTTAGAATGGCTAAAATCCAAAACTGACATTATCAACTGGAATGTTCTTCATAGCTGAGGGTATTCAAAATGATACAGCCACTTAGGAAGTTAAGAAAACTAAACATAGTCTTCATTTAATATTCAGCAATTTTGCTTCCAGAAATTTACATAATCAGTTTAAAAATAATCCTACATTCAAATGTTTATAGGATATTCTGGTTTGGGATGATTATAATAAAGCTATTATAAACATCCTAATGCAACCTGTAGAAGCTGAAAATAGGCGAGGGTATAGATTCTCCTACAGAGCTTCCAGGAAGCATAGCAGTTCCACTGACTCCTTGGTTTTAGCCCTGTGAGACTCTGTCATATGTCTGCCCTACAGAACTGTTAAAGTCATAAATTCTTGTTCTTTTAATGCACTACATAATTTATTACAACAGCAACAAGAAACTAATTACAATGGTGGCTGATAGGATCTGTATTTCTTACTAGTGAAGTGGGAATTGTAAATAAATGGTAACGGAGGACAAAAATACCAATTCAATAATGAGTTAGAGTTAGAATTGGACACATCAGTATCATGCTTAACTTAATATAAAATGACTGCACATATAAATATTTATAGATAATGAATATATGTGCATAAGTATATGGTCATATATCTCCAGCACTATCAGCTTGAAAGGATCTAAAAACAATGATACACCAGTAGCTATGAGTACGCCCAGCACAAGATACTGGATTCTAATACTATTGTGTAATTAAAGGAGCCAGAGCTTCTTGGAGAAATGGCTGATTCTAGGACTAGAGAACAATAAATAGAAGATGAGCCTGAATCATTTTAAGAATTCCCAGTGGCCAAAGATGGAAAAATTTGAGCAATGATAAAATATCAGTGAATTTATAACCTAAACTATAAAATAAATAGTTTGTACTGAGATAAAGAAATAGTTGAATAGAGCCAGGCGTGGTGGCGCACGCTTGTAATCCCAGTACTTTGGGAGGCGGAGACCGGAGGATCCGGGTTCGTGGCCAGCCTCAGTGTGCTCTCTCTCTCTCTCTCTGTCTCTCTCTCCCTCCCTGTCTCTCTCTCTCTCTACTTAGTGAGGCCCTCTGCAACTTCGTGAGACCCAGTTTCAAAATAAAGTATAAAAAAAAATAAGACCAGGGGTGTACCGCAGAAGTAGAATGCCCCTGGGTTCAATCCTAGGTACCGCAAAAAAAAAAAAAAAGAAATAGTTGAATAAACAAATAGGGGAACAATAAATAAATCTCCCATGTATAAATAGTCCAAATGATTAATGTAGATACTTTGTCCTTAAGGAGGTGGAACATAACCCTCACTTAAGTGTGGGCTGCACATAATGAATTTATTGTCAAACAGAATAGTATAGAAAGGAAGACAAATGGTGACTTTATAGGAGGAAAATCTAATAAACACTTCCTCATGACAGGTGACCAAGTTTGGCATCATTATCAATGTCATGTTGACTGTATGTGACCTTGACATAATGTAATGAAAATGCCACTTTACCTTTGTGGCTTTCCCCCCAAAATCATTGCACCAGTATGATCATGATAAAAATAGCAAAATTTCAGTGAAATACATTTCTCAAATTGTCTGAGCAGTTCTCCTCAAAACAGTCAAGGTCCTCAAAGGCAAAGAAAGTCTGAGAAACTCACAGTCAACCTACATCTAAGGACACTTGATAAAACATATAATGTAGTGTTATAGGTAGGGTATCAATATTGTTTGTTCAATGCAATGAATTTACCAAAATAATGTAATATTTTAGCAATAGGAGAAATTTGGTGTAAGGTATATAGGAATTCTTTGTACTATCTTCATGATAATTCTTTACATCTGAAACTGTTCTAAAAACATTCAGATGTTTGTCAGTAAATGCACACACACAAAAGAGGAAAAGGTTTTGTTGTTTTTTTTTTTCTCTGGCTAGAGGAAAATTGAACTGATCTGCCTCTCTAGCCGTCTTAAGAACACTTAGGTCCCTAATATATACTGTTTTATCAAAGCCTAGAAATTTGATATTCTTCACTTTTATTTGTAAGTGTATTATGGGAACAACAATGAAAATTTCATTAAATAATATGAAAGGCCAGAATATAATTTGCCATAGGATAAACATAAAGACCTCATCTTGATTGTCCTAACAAATTCACTATGCAGATAGAATAAGTGTTATTCCTATTCTACTGATAAGAAAATGAAAGTTTACAAACCTAAGTGTCTGTGGATCTTCTTCAGGGATGTGGGATAGGAAGCTTTTCTGAGCAGCTAAATGTTTCCCTACTTTACAGGTAGGTTTCCTATGTAGTATTTATTTAAAAATTATTCTCATAATGCAAGTAATAGTTGTTTTACATTATAAAGCCTATTAGAATTTAAAACAGTGAAAAATCCCCATGGAGGAATGGAAAGAAATGATACTGTCAGAAAACCAAAAGTAAACAAAACAACAAACAAAAATTAAGCTCTTACATAGGCTTATGGAATAAGAAAGCTAAGAGTGAGGGCCAGCCAGGAGTGTTGGCACATACCAGTAATCCCAGTACTTGGGAGGTTGAGACAGGAGGATCACAGGTTAGTGGACAGCCTCAGCAACTTAGCGAGACTCTTAGCAACATAGTGAGACCCTGTTTGAAAAGAAAAAAATGGGACTGTGGTTGTAGCTCAGAGGTAGAATTCCCCGAGGTTCTACCAAAAAAAAAATGGAGTGAAGCCCAGACAGTTTTGCAAAACCTTAGACAATAGAGTAAAACATGGTAATTATTGGAGTACATGTCAACGGCGGTACTGCAGTCAGATCTTATGTGTGCTCACAATGTATGACACAATGAACTTGGTTTTATTAATCTGATGTGAGTTTGAAAATATTTTGCATCAAGATCAAAATGATTTATAAATAATTACAACTGTTGTTCAATACTGAAAGGAAGTGTTAGATTTCCCCCATTATCAGGATCTGCAAAGCTCAGGTCTTTCTAAATTAAAGTCACTTGGGTAAGTTGGAGAAGCCATTCATTCAAACCAGTAGTTTTTTTCTGTAGAAGGTGAGGGCCTGCCTATAAAGTTTAACTCAACAAGCTTTACCTTTCAAATCTCTAAATAAAAAAATATTTTTCACTTTCAAGTAGCTGTTATTAGAAGAACAAAGTGATGAATGAGAAATATATTTCTTCTATCTCTTTTGATGGTTAACTTTTTAACTTTGATAATTCCACAAGAATGTTACATTTAAAAACTTAAAAAACATATTCCAGTGTGGGGTTTTTGCCCACTCCTGAGAATCTTTACAAAGGGACTAAAATCAAAATATTATAGTAATACATGCATACCCATGTTTATAGCAGCATAATTCATAATAGCTAAATTATGGAACCAACTTAGGTGTCCATCAACAGAAGAATGAATTAGAAAATTATGGGTTATACACACAATGGAATTCTACTCAACAATAAAGAAGAACAAAATAATGTCATTTGCAGGAAAATGGATGGACCTGGAGAACATTATGTTAAGTGAAATTAGCCAGTCACAGGAAGTGAAGGGTCACAAGTTTTTTCTTATATGAGTAAGCTGGGAGTAATCAGGATACCAGAGGGACTTTAGATAATGGAGGAAAAACCCCATTGGAGAAAGGGAGATGTTCTAGGGGAAGGGGGGGAGAAGGAGGATCAATGAAGGAATCGCTTCCATTGACATTATGTACATATGTGAGAATACCAGTGTCAATCACAATATTGGGTATGTAGAAGTTGGGGGGAGTGGGTAGAAAGCCAGGGGAAAGCTCACCAAATGGTGTGTGCATGTACGTCACTATCACTGTGAAGCACATTATGACGTGAGAATATAGTGCACCGATAAAAGTATAAAAATAAAACCTTTAAAGAGTAAAAAGCAAAAAACACCCCACATTCCTTATATCCTAATTCAATATCTCTAAAAAAGATAAATCTATGTATGTTTCTGTGTGTTTGTGTGTTTAAGTCATACTATTATTGCAGAGGTGTTAAAGAGTCCCTATGCTTCCTTTAAAATGCAGCTACTATATCTAATCATTTGTGCACATATTTCATAATTGAACCAAAAGGTTCAAGTATTTTTTAGATAGCTTTCATATATATGTCAAGTCATATGTACACACACATTCATAAAAACTCATACCCTTCATTCTGGGTGACACCATTAAGCAACAAATCATTTGGTTTCCTTCTTGATGCTGTTATTTCTAATTAGATTCCCTTACTCCACCCCTTATCTATAATACTTTATATTTATTTGGGGCATATCTGTGTGTGTGTGTGTGTGTGTGTGTGTGTGTGTGTGTGTGTGTGTGTTACTGGGGACTGAACCCAGGGGCATTCTACCTCTGAGCTACATCTCCAGCCCTCTTTTATTTTTTATTTTGAAACAGGGTCTCTCTAAGTTGCTGAGGGTCTCGCTAAATTGCTGAGACTAGCCTTGAACCTGTGATTCTCCTGCCTCAGCCTCCCAAGTACTGGGATTATAAGTGTGCACCATCATTCCCAGTTTATTTGGGACATATTTATGAGAGCTGTTTTAAAATCTTTGACTTCTGATCCCATCATCTTTAGTTTTTATTGACTAATTTTTCTCCTCTTTTTATTTATTATTTAGTGGGATGGGGATTGAACCCAGAGGCATTCTACCTTCAAGCCTATTTACCCCCATTCCTATTTTATTTTTATTTTGAAATAGAGTCATGCTAGGTTGATGAGAGTCTCACTACTTGCTGAGGTTGTCCTTGAACCTACAATCCTCCTGTTTCAGCCTCCCAAGTACTGGGATTACAAGCATGCACCACCACGCCTGACTACTTTTCTCCTGATTATGTGTTATATTTTCCTGTTGATGTGCTTGAATGATGATTTTTTTAATTTGTTGTAAGTCATAAGTAAATGTTATATTTTTGAATGTTTTTATTTTGTTATCTCCTATAGAAGTATATTGAGCTTTGATCTGGGAGATCATTCATTTATTGATGGATTCTACTCTACGGCAACATTGAGCATGAATTCACTCATTGCAACCACATAATGATTTCTGAAGGTGAGACTCCCTAAATGAGGTACGATCTCTTCAATTCACTAGCATGCTCATAGAATCCTCAAGACATTCAAGCCTGGACTCTCAATATATCTGTTGCCCACTGTTATTTGGCTGACTATCATCCCTCTTACCCCTCGTGTTCTGCTCCCTGCTGTCCTCACTATACTATATCCATACAAACAGCGTCCATGGCAACCTGCATTTCTGTATGCACAAAGGACACAGGATTGTTAGCTCTGATTGGCCTGGAGCACATTATTTCTAGTCCTACAGTGGTTAGAAGAAGAAAGAAGGCTCAAATAAGCAAAATTTTAAAAATCTTTCATTCTTAGCTCTCAACAACTCTTTCTTTCCTTGTTTATTTAGAAATAACTTCAAGACCACCAAGTGCTGTGTGCATGTATGTCACTATCACTAGGAATTATATTATGATGTAAGACTATAATGCACCAATAAAAGTATATTAAAAAAGAAAAAACTTCAAGAGACAGTAAAAACATATCATCAGCTACAAGGTTGCTTTCATTCTCACACAAATGACAGTAAGAGGCAATTCCCAACTGAGCTAGATTATTCAAATTAGCCCATAACTCAACATCCTTCACAATGAGCTCAAGAATTAATTATTTCATTTATTTTGCAGCCAATGTATCATATTTCTAATTAATTTTTATTAGGTTAAAGCTAAATGAGTTCACCCTTTCTGAGAATTTTTTCCAGTCAGCCAATTCAACCAAGTTCCAAGTGTAAAAACAAAGGTGATACAAAATTTAAAATATCTTCCTGATAAACAATCGAAATGAATGTTTTATATAAAGTTGATCAAGAGTTGATCATGATGTTTTCAGGTCTTTGTAAGCAAACTTCAATGTCTTAGAAACTATTTTTCTACTTTTATTAAGTGCTTTGTATGAATAAGATTGAGTTAAAAGAATATCCACTTCCCCTTCAGAAAAGGAAGGAACCCCCCCCCATTATTTGGCAAAGTTTTAAGGGAGGTGCTAGTGAGCAAGGATAGCATAACTCCTTTGAAGGGTGGGGGTGTATATAGAAACTTTATTTCTTTCATGACTGTTTTTTGCTCAAAAATAGTTCATAAATCTCAATCAACTTCTTTAGAAAACCTTTCAACCTTATGAATATGTCCCTGAGAAGTACAGCATTGTCTGGGGTCATGTTAACTAGATGTCAATGTTAACAGCCAAAATACTTTTTATAGAACATGAAGTATGCATTGCCCTCATGTCTATAGACTAGGACTCTAACCAAGACTTCTACATTAGCTACCTGTAATTAGGATTATCAAGTAGAAAAATTTCTGTGCTAGCATAATTAAATGCTATAATATTCTATCATAATATTATAATGCTAAGGTTCTGTTATAAAATTAATCCTCATCAATTTTTTTTGTGGTTTATAAGAGAAATGTTGACCTAAATGTTTGTTTCACAGTTTTCAGATGATCTTTTTTCCACTCACTTCAATAGTTGTTTCATCTATTTAACATCATAGAGGAAAAACAATCTCTGGGTGAAAAATATGTCTCTAAGACTGATTAAAGGGAATTCTCTAAAGGGGTAAACCCCTAGAGATAAGCCATTTCCATTTCTACCATGGGATAGAAAATTTTCCAAAACATAAGAAACTGTCAAGATATGTTTCCTTATAAAGTAGTTATTGCCAACAGCTTCTGCTTCCCTGTTTCCCTAAAAGCAGCAATAAACTCAAATTGAGTTTTTTAATATCACGGAAGATTAGCTTACCCTTTTGATTTTCAGGTAAAGTGTAGCAGATGCTTTTGTATTTTAGAAACAAATCTCTGCCGATGGAAACAATCCATGTAATTAAAAATAAATTAATTTAAAACAAGTCATAATATCATTCCATACTGAAAACTGGAGTCCATCCATGTGTTTGTATTACCAGAGGGAAACAAAAGAAACTGGAATGAAGATAAATGTGGCAAACACTGTAACCTTGAAAATCAGAACATTTTCCATAGAACTGGCTCTTTTTTAAAACATACATCCCATATGATTAGCTTCCCCTTTCTGCTCAGTTTTGGCAATTTTAACATTTCATAAAAATTCACTACTTATTAAGTCAAGTTTCAAAGAAATAAATGATAATAAACCCATTAAAGTTCTCTAAAGATAGTATTCTACACGCAAGTAAGGCATCTGAAAAACTAAAAATTTCATTTCAATCTCCACCTAAGAAACTGAATTTTTGAAGATTTCTTCACTGATTTATTACGAGATTAAACAGAAAGTTCAACACTTTATTTATTTATTTTGGATTGATTTTGTAGGATTGGGGAATGAAACCCAGGGGTGTTCTACCTCTGAGTGATACCCCAGCCCTATTGTATTTTTTATTTTTCAACAGGATCTCGCTAAGTTACCATACATGGTAGTCAAACCTATGATCCTTCTGTCTCAGTCTCCCAGATACTGAAATTACAGGCATGCACCACCGTACCCAGCTAGTTCAACACATTTATAAACACAATTTAAAAACTTAGAGGGAAAAGAACCCCGCCTTATATATAAGTCCAAGGAAAGTCTTCTCTAAAAGACCATTATTCTTTTACCTACGTGGTCACACCTTCTCTCCCATTTCAGAATTTTGGCAAAGCTGATTTAGTGAGCCTCGGCTTAGTATGACAGATTCCAGGAAAGCTGTAGTAGCTCCCAGCAATTCCTCATCAGATAGAGAAACATCCAGAAAGCCCCTAATTCATCATATTTAATTATAGACTAGAGTTTATTTAAAATAAACTTGTTTCCCTCTCTATAGAGAGTTTATAATTTAAGCTTTATAATTGCTAAATGCCTAGAATGTTCAAGCTGGATAATGGTTTACAGGGTCTACCACTGGTACCTGATACTTCTCAGCCACTGCAGTACATGAAGGATATCTTAACTAAGGACATGGAAAATCTACACAAGCTAAAGCGTCAATGTTTATTTAGACCCTGAACATTTGAACTCAATTCCCAAGCAACTCTGGAAAAAAAAATCATTCTTACTACTACCCATTTTCAACAGAATGACTCAAAGTGACCCAATCCTATGACATTCTTCAGAGTCCTATCAATTATCAGGCTATGTGTAACAACCTTTGATCATAGATTGAAACAGTCATCTTTTATAGATCATAAATTACAATCCAAACCTAATTTGCTACAACAAATTGTTACACATATTAGGCCCAAACCTCTGCATCTTTCACCCCTAGGCAAGTTTGGAGCATTTTCAAAGGATATCTGTGGAAATAGGACACAAGGGGACTTTATGTAGAATAGAGAGTCAAAGATTTCCTCAGAGTTGGGCATGGTGGCACACACCTATAATCCTAGTACTTGGGAGGCTGAGATAGGAGGATTGCAGGTTCAAGGCAAGGCCAGCCTCAGCAACTTAGCAAGGCCCTGAGCAATGTAGTGAGACCTTGTTTCAAAATAAAAATAAAAAAGTGTCAGGTTGTAGCTCAGAGGTAGAATGCCCCTGGGTTTAATCCCCAGTAACACACACACACACACACACACACACACACACACACACACTTCCTCAGGAGATGACAAATGAACTGATAGTGACAAAACAAATATGAGTTTGCCAAGTTGGAAAAGAGATAATGGAAACATGGGGTGCTGCCTGGAAATTTCTTTTCAACCTTATCCTTAAGTCCAACAACTATCCCATATGAACTCAATGATCCAACCAAACTTGTTTTTCAGCATGCCTCTATTGAGGCTATAGACCAGGCTGATGCAAACAATTAGGTGTCTGAGCACTTTCAATGTGCAGCTCTAGTGCCACCTCATCTAGGAAGCCCTGGCTGATTTTTTCAGTTAAATATAACCTCCCCCTTTCTGCTCAGTTTTGTCAATTTTACCATTTCATAAGAAGTCACTACTTATTAAGTCAAGCTTCAAAGAAAGGGTTCAGTGGATCTAGAGTGATATTTCTATCCAGTATAATCCCAAATAAATTTTTTTTTGTTCAGTACATATGTGAGTTTTTTACTTTTTTATTTATTTTTTTCATGTTTTTATTGGTGCATTGTAGTCTCACATCACATTGAGTATCAGTTTGGTGTTAACATACATGCACACAGCTCTTGGTGTCCTTCACCCCCACCTCCCCCCGCCTCCCCCCCACATGTAGCACTGAGAATGATGTTGGCATAATCTCATATATACACCTTGTTTATGACAGTAATTCCATGGATTCACTACTTTCTTACCCTTCCCCTTCCCTTGTACCCCTTCCCTTGCACCACTGAGGGTTCTCCATTGTCATTGGAGTCCTTTTGTGTCCCCACTACTCCCTAAATTGCGCATATTAATGAAAACATATGACCCTTCATTTTTTGTGATTGGCTAATCTCACTTAAAATAATGTTCTCCAGATCTTTCCATTTTCTTGCAAATGCTGTTATTTTGTTCTTCTTTATTGCTGAGTAGAATTCCATTGTGTGCATTTCCCATAATTTTGTAATCCATTCATCTGTTGATGGACATCTAGGTTGGTTCCATAATTTGGCCACTGTGAATTGTGCTGCTATGAACATGGGTATGCATATATTACTGTAGTTTTCTGGTTTCAACCCCTTTGGTATGATACCCAGTAGTGGAATAGCCGGATCATATGGTGGATCCATTCCCAGTTTTCTGAGGAATCTCCGCACTGATCTCCACAGTGGTTTAACTAGTTTGCAATCCCACCAACAGTGTAGAAGAGTCCCAATTTCCCCACATCCTCACCAACATTTGTTGTTTGACTTCTTAATGTTTGCCATTCTAATTGGGGTCAGATGAAATCTTAGAGTAGTTTTGATTTGCATCTCCCTGATTGCTAATGATGTTGAACATTTTTTCATGTACCTATTCGACATTTGTATCTCTTCTTTCGTGAAGTGTCTATTCATTTCAGTTGCCCACTTCTTGATCGGATTGTTTGTTTTCTTAATGTAAAGTCTTTTAAGTTCTTTGTATATCCTAGATATTAGACCTCTGTCAGAGGGATAGCTTGCAAAGATCTTTTCCCATTCTGTTGGCGTTCTCTTTAAGCTCTTGATGGTTTCCTTTGATGAGCAGAAGCTTTGTAGTTTAATGCTATCCCACTTATTAATTCTTGTTTTAATTTCCTGTGCTTTGGAGGTCTTGTT
>PVJS01050502.1:0-14290 GCA_004027185.1 Glis glis | reverse complement strand
CCTCCGCAACTTCGTGAGACCCGGTTTCAAAATAAAGTATAAAAAATAGGGCCGGGGGTGTAGCGCGGAGGTAGAACACCCCTGGGTTCAATCCCCAGTACTGCGTACCACAAAAAAAAAAAAAAAAAGAAAAAGAAAAGAAAAGAAAAAGATGATGCAGTGCTCTGGGCAATGCAGTAAGAACACTGAAGGATAATGCAGGAGTGATGTTTAATTTCACTATTGCATTATCCTTCCCAGTGATTTTATCATTCTTTTTCCGATTATTTCTTATCTTTTTTTTAAAAAAAGCATAATGGTAGCCTGGCATTGTGGCGCACACCTGTAATCCTAGTACTTACGAGGCTGAGACAGGAGGATCACAGATTTGAGGACAGCCTCAGCAAGTAGTGAGACTTTCATCAACCTAGCAAGACTCTGTTTCTAAATAAGAAATAAAATCGGACTGGGGGTGTAGCTTGAAGTAGAATGCCTCTGGGCTCAATCCCCAGAACCAAAAAAAAAAAAAGCATAATTGTAAATAATTCAAGATACAGAAAAAAGTAAGACCATCAAGAGCCTATAACATACCTTAAATTTATAAAAAAAGGTATTGTGAACTCATAGAATAATTACTAGAATGGGTTTTATTTTACTTTTTAAGAAAAGTATGTTAGTATGTATGTATGTCACTATGACTATTTACTACATTATGATGTGAGATTATAAGACTATAATGCACCAATAAAAGTATAAAAAAGTATAGTTTTTCTTTGCTTTTTGGAAGACTGAAAAGAATAAAATTACGAATAGAACTCCTGCCAAATAGGGCCCAGTGGACCCTGACGTTACACCTAAGGTCCGAGTGGAAAAGGAATATATAATGGCTATATCAATGAAGCTTTTACTAGGGAGTCATCTAGAATGGACAGAACACTTAGTCTTGCAGGAGTTTGCATCTTTATATTCCAACCATCATCTTATCTATGTAATGGACAAAAAGTACATTAGCCCCATGTGGTGGTGCCCATCTATAATCCCAGTACTTGGGAGGCTGAGTCAAGAGGACTGCAGTCTTAGCAACTTAGCGAGACCCTGTTTAAATTTTTTAAAAAAGGACTGGGAGTTTCTCTCAGAGGTAGATGTCCCTGGGTTTAATCCCCAGTGCCAAAAAAACTCCAGTAAATTATCTTCTTTTTGTCTGAGGCAGGTGCTTCCTCTTCCTGTTCACTGTTTGCAAGGGCCTGCTTTATGCCGGGTGTCTCTCCTCTGTGCGGCTTCTCTCTACCTGGGCCCTTGAGCTGTCCGTTGTTGAAGTGAAGTGCATCTCTGTTGAGCATGGGGCACTGCCAGCCTCCCAGTTGGGAAGTGTCTTTAAGAGGTGTGTTTGCCAAGCACATATCATTGTGTGCAGGCACTCAGGAGCCTGCCAAACCCAGAGGTAGGCTGCCAGTGCAAATGCCACGTTGACAGGACATTTACAAGTTTAGGATTTGGGAAATGACTGGCAATGGAACACCCCTGAGCTGTCTCTTTTAGGGGGGCAGTAACTGGACCAGCTTTTGATTTTCAGAGTCAAAAATTGCAGTCAGGAAGAAATACTTCATTTAGAATTTGAAGCTATTGTTACACTTTATTCTAGGAAATGATCAATCTCTTTAGTCTGTTCCTGGGTTGCAGAATAAAGCATAATGGTTAAGCATGCAAACTCTAGAATCAAACCTGGATTTGAATGAGGCTCTGTCACTTACTGCTTGACCCCAAGCAGCCTGCTTAATCCATGTGACCCTGAGCAAGTGTAAGCCTCAGTTTCTCTTCTATAAAACAGGGATGATGATGCTACTTTCCTCATAGGATTATTAGCGTGGTTAAATGTATGTTAAAGTACTTATCACCTTCTTCAGAAACGCCTGAGAAACTTAGGCTCAACTGGTTCATATTTCAGTAATAAGTAGATAGAATTTGCCAGAGATTTGTTACAACATGAACTTGTGTGTAGCTGTCTCTCCTTGACTCGGGCATTACTGGAACACTGTGCTCAGGACATAGTTTTTTTCACCTCTCCAGGAAAATTGAGAGCTGGAGTCAGGGGCATTTGAGTATTTGGCACAGCTAGTTTCTTAGGTGTAGAAATGATTTGGGTGTTGAGAATTCATTTTAGTAATCACAGCCCTGTGGTTGGCCTGGAACTCTTCTATGGCACATTCTAATGCAAAAGAAAGATCAAGGGCTATTTCAAAGAATCTACTCTTCTGTATTAGGGGGACTTTTTTTTTTTTTTGCATGAATAACAAGGTACTTGGCCTTCACAGTTTTGTAATGAACTAGTACCTAAATAGAAGGCTTTTCTGTGCTGCTTATATAAAATATAGCCCTTACCACAGCACTTAGTTTATTTCCTTTAATCACTTTCAGTACCATTAGTAAATTCTCCCAAATGATAAAATTCTTCATTTTTCCCCCATTGTTTTTCAGATCTTCAAAGCTGCTTCGGGCATTCTATGTCCCCTTCTTGTCAGATCAGTACACAGTGTATGCAAACTATACCATCCTTAAGCCTCGGAAAGCAAAGCAAACCAGGAAGAAGAGTGGAGGTTAGCAACACACGCGTGGCCCCAAAGGACAGCTGCCTCGTTCACTAGTGATTCCACTCTCCAAGTCATTGCCTGTAACATTTGTAATAAAGGTCATCTGACTCGAATACTGGAATCTGGGTGCTTTGGGCTAAAGTCTAATCAAGGTTACATCCACTTCTCCTCTGCATCTCTGCTGCATGTAAATTGTTTGCAGATAGAGAAAGGCCCTGAAGCACGGGTAGATATATTGCTGTACATCTCATTGTTTTTCTTCTGTTCAATTATTTACTAGACCGGAGAAGAGCAGAACCAGCTTACAGGAAGAACTGAAAATCCCTGAACTAGATGGCTGCATTAAGCTGTTCTCCACGCTCGGGCCTGGCATCAGAACTAGCGAGCCTCTCTTAGGCCATATGGGCTTCCCCACGAGAGCTGCTTGGCAGCTCCTAGCAGACCTTGTTGTTCAAGTCTTAGTGCTGAAAATGAGCACGGCCTAGTTGTCAGCTGACATGTCCTTTTCACCTCCAGCAAGACAGCTGTAAAGCACTTCACAGGACTAGGACCCTGTCCTGGAGCTATCTCAGGAAAAAGGCGACCATTTCAGGAACTGTGACCTAATTTTATTATATACAATGCCTCTAATTTTCATTTTATTTCCTTTATAACCAACTTTATCTGGTTGGTTTTTTGTTAAGTTTTAGCATGCTATATCTTTAATTCTAGACTCCTCTGTTTAAAGGTATCAGCAGACCAAATTATAACTGTGTAGGGCATTCTTGGAGAAAATTAATTCTATCAATTGGTAGATATGGATGACATCACATTTTTAAGTAATGTATTGAGGTCATTTCTGAGAAAATGGAGAATTTCCTTTTTTAAACGACCCTAGTGAAAAGGACCAGTATGTAGTTATAGCACCTATTTTTCAGTTCTGTCTGTTGCAAAGCACCTCCTACATGGGGCACTTTGAGTGAAACAGGCAATGATAAGGACCCAGTTAAAATGTACTAAGTGTATACTGTTACTTTACCTTCACATACAGTGTCACAGTGTGCAAGGCACTTCCACAACATCTCCTTTGAGCCTCACAATCGCAGTGCGAGGGGGACAAAGGAGGTGATTTTGTCCCCACTTTATAGATGAAGAAACAGATTGAGAGCCAGCCGTGGTGGCTCACGCTTGTAAATCCTAGTACTTGGGAGGCTGAGATAGGAGGATCGCAGGTTTGAGAACAGCCTTAGCAAGTAATGAGACAGTCTCATCAACCTAGTGAGACCCTGTTTCAAAATAAAAATAAAATAGGGCTGGGGTTGAAGCATGGAGGTAGAATGCCCCTGGGTTCAATCCCAAGTACCACAAAAAAAAAAAAAGAAAAAAAGAAACAGACTGAGGAAAAAAGGTAAAGTGACTTGCCCAAGGTAACACAGTAAGTAGTAGAGCTGGGACTGGAACTCGGGCCGCCCGGCTTCTCATCTAGTGGGCTGCCGTGTGTCCTTACTCAACGATCAGAACAGTACTTGAAAAGATGATGAGGTTGACCAGAGACCTGACTGATGTAACTTTCTGTTTTAAGGAAGGATTTTATCTCTATTTCTTTGAGCCTCTGGAGCCTCCAGCCTGCCTGTGTTGGCGCTGCCTGTGTTGGCGCTGCTGCTTTTGAAGGCATGTTCCTTTGCAGCCACACAGGCTCCAACTGTCAGCACTGTTTCTGTCGTCCATCTGGGGTCATGTTACAGGTGCCTTATTTCCCTAAGAGTAACTGTTTCTAGTGTCTGCAAATAGGAGGGATCTACTTCTCAGAACTTCCATCTTCTATTTTTCAAGAGAAGGACTTTCTAATAGAAACTGATCCTGAGAGAGGAAAAGATGTGACAACAGGAGAAATGGGTAGTTGCCATATACAAAGTCTCCTCTTGAGTTCCCCACTGAGGGAATATCTGAGCCGGAGCTGAAGCACTGGAGCCATAATACAGATAGTGCAGATGATAACTAGAAAGTAAAGATGGAATAGAGTCCCACTGGTTTGAAAAATCACTGGCACTGCGTTCTTTATACCTGATGACTGTTTTCCAAAGCAAATAGTGGGTGTACGAGCTGACTGCAGGACAGAACTGTAGGTGAAGCATCTTGCCTTACTTGTGGTAATAGCATGCTGACCTCCTCAGAGGCAAAGGTCCTCCACCTTTTGTAGGAATGAATGAAAGAGTCCAGTAAAGGAGGTCAACAGAGAGTGCTTTTTTCTCATCAAAGTAGCACCGGGCAGGGGCATAGCTCAGTGGTAGAGCATGTGCTTAGCATGGGTATGACGCTGGGTTCAATCTCAGCACAAAAACAAAACAACAACAAAAAAATGGTACAGTGCCAATCTATTTTATCATCTCATTTGTTTGAAAAAAATTTAAAGGCCTTCTGAACAAGAACTTAATTATAATATAGCACAAAAAGGGTTAGGATTGATGCAGAGGTTCCTTGTAAATATCAAATTTTCCTTTGAAAACCTCATTTTGGTTTTCTCTGTTCTATGTATCTCCTTAGTGAGAGCACAACAAATTGCAGAACACTGTGCCAAGCGATAGAGGTAAGGGAGAAAAAAAATGAATGGCTTTGTTGTGGAGGTGTTTTTCATGTGATATCTTATAAATCTCTGTTTCTTCGCAATATAGGGAGGTTAGCTTTACCTGGGAAAAAGAATTTCAAAACGCCTAATCAGAGTAGCATTTCTCCTCCAAAGAATCAATGTTTGGCACGAGCTAACTGCTCTGCTTGCTGTAAGGGAAAAGTATCTGAGGGACTTACTTCTCCATAGATTGTTGGGTATTGAAGAATCAGGAACGACAGATTATTCATAATAGCCTCTTATTATGAGCTAAATGAGGGAGTGGGTTCACTTGGCAAATATAGGTTTCTCTGATCTCTAGCTCTAAAGCAACCTTATCTGAAACCAAATCTTGTGACACTAAATACCAACCATTACCGAGCCAGTCTGTGTGGTAGGCATCTATTATCAAAATTTACCTCTCACCTGGTAGGTGTCATCTGATTAAAAAAAGAAGACAGGTCATTTTCATCTCTTGGGATAATCACAGAAAATAGCAACCCATACTCTTTCATACTGAATTCAAGGTTAGAAGCAGACACTTTGTTTTAAATCAAGGTGGTTCTTGATCCCAACCAATTATTTAGGTCATTTTTCATAGTTTTGAGTTCTGAGAAAGAATTTTAAAACCCTCCATGATTCTACAGCATGAGATATGGGGTGACCATTTCAGCCATGACAGGCCTTTATTGTGTTTTGAATCTCCTGGGACTTATTGAAAGAAGAATTCACTGTGATTATATAGTCATCTGGCCATACCAGGCAGCTCAGCTTTTAATTTGGCTAATTTTATTTTCTCTGAAGAGGAAAAGGAGGCACAATTAAATCTTTACCTCCACAGACATAGTAAAACTCATGTGCTAATTCATTCTTATGCTCCTACATTAAATGCCTTGAGTAAAATAGATAAACGGACATGTGCTCAGCTTTAATTTTTTTGCAACGGAAAGATCAGACCTCCGTATGGCATTGTTTAATTTCAGAGGCTCTCTGATGTATCTGTAAATCTGAATGTTGCCTTTAATTTTTCCAATCTATATAACCATGTGATTCATGCTGCAAATGAAATCAGGAAGCTGTACAGTGTTGAAGCAAGAGTATCGTTCAATTCATTTGTCTTCCTGATCCGTGTACTTTATTTCACGTGTCAGTGTTTACATGACATATTTACTGTATTTTCTGTGAAAGAAGACGTTAAATAAATCTTGGCAGTTTGATCTTCCTTTTCTTAGGGTGACATTTTTTCTTTTGCTTTCAGCTTCTAAATCTTTATTGGAAATTGGAAACTGACGGAGCTCAACTGCTGTCTCCCGATCCCCACCCCTCAGTGCACAGACTTGCCTTCTGCAGGCCAAACGGCCCAGAAGGGCTGTCTTGAAAACTTTTTTTTTTTTTGTGGTACCAGGGATTGAACGCAGGGGTTTTCTACCTCCGTGCTACGCCCCCGGCCCTATTTTTTAGACTTTATTTTGAAACTGTGTCTCACAAAGTTGCGGAGGGCCTCACTAAGGAGAGAGAGAGACAGGGAGAGAGAGATCCTCCGATCTCCGCCTCCCAAAGTACTGGGATTACAAGCTTGCGCCACCACGCCTGGCTTGTCTTGAAAACTTTAGGAGGAAGCCTTTGGGAAATCCAGCGAGGGTTAGTTTTATTTTACCTATGGAAAAGCCAAATGCAGTAGGAATTAATGTTTGAAAATGTGCCTAGCCAGATGTGGTGGTGCATGCTTGTAATTCCAGCACTTGGGAGGCTGAGACAGGAGGATTGCAGATTGGCGGCCAGCCTCAGCTAGTAAGCAAGGTCCTCTGCAACTTAGACCCTGTTTCAAAATAAAAAATAAAATATAGCTGGGGGTATAGCTCAGAGGTAGAATGTCCCCAGGTTCCATCCCCAGTACCACACACATACGCACACGCAAATGCACACGCACACGCACACAAATAAATAAATAGAAAGGGCTGGAGGTGTAGCTCAGAGGTAGAATGCCTCGGGATTCCATCCCCAGTACAACACACACACACACACACACACACACACACACATAAATAAATAAATAGAAAGAAAGGGCTGGAGATGTAGATCAGAGGTAGAATGCCCCTGGGTTCAATCCTCAGTACCCCCCCCAAAAAGCCGGGCATGGTGGTGCATGCCTGTAATCCCAGTACTTGGGAGGCTGACACAGGAGGATCACAGGTTCAAGACCAGCCTCAGCAATTTAGCGAGATTCTCAGGAACTTAGTGAGACCCTGTTTTATTTTTTATTTTTTATTTTATTTTATTTTATTTATTTATTTTGCGGTACCAGGGATTGAACGCAGGGGCGTTCTATCTCCGCGCTATGCCCCCGGCCCTATTTTTTTATGCTTTATTTTGAAACCAGGTCTCACGAAGTTGCGGAGGGCCTTACTAGAGAGAGAGAGAGAGAGAGAGCGCGCACGTGCGCACTGAGGCTGGCCGCGAACCCGGATCCTCCGGTCTCCGCCTCCCAAAGTACTGGGATTACAAGCATGCACCACCACGCCCGGCTATTTTATTTTTTAAATTTATTTTTGCAGTACAGGGGATTGAACCCAGGGGCATTCTACCTCTGAGCTACACCCCCAGTCCTATTTTTTGTTCTTTATTTTGAAACAGGGTCTCACTAAGTTGCAGAGGCCTCACTAAGTAGCAAAGGCTGGCTGCGAACCCGGATCCTCTGGTCTCAGCCTCCCAAATACTGGGATTACAAGCATGTGCCACCACGCCCAACTCCAGCCCTTTTTAATTTGAAACGGGCTTGCTAAATTGTTGAGGCTGGCCTGGAACCTGTGATCCTCCTGTCTCAGCCTCCTAAGTACTGGGGTTACCGGCGTGTGCAACCATGCCCAGCCCAGGCGAATTCTTTTTGGTACTGGGGATTGAACCCAGTACAATTCTACCTCCAAACTACACCAACAGCTCTTTTTATTATTTTTTTGTTTGTTTGTTTTGAAACAGGGTCTTGCTAGATTCCTGAGGCTGTCCTCGAACCTGTGATCTTCTAGTCTCAGCCTCCAAGGACTGGAATTACAGGCATGCACCACCATGCCAGGCTTTTTTTGTGTATGTGGTACTGGAGATTGAACCCAGGGGAATTCTACCTCCAAGCTACACTCTCCAGGCCTTTTTATTTGTTTATTTTGTTTTGTTTTGAAACAGTCTCACTAAGTTGCCAAGGTTGGCCTTGAACCTGTGATCCTGTCTCAGCGTCCCAAGTACTGGGATTGCAGGTGTGCACCACCATGCCTGACCCAGGCAAATTCTTGATGGTACTAATAGCCAAAAGAGTGTATGATTTAAGACAGAATTATTTGGACTAGACTTTTCCTGGACATTGATTCCAAACATTACCTGCCTTAGGAGGGCCTTTTGATCTTTTGCTTTTTTGCTTGCAGTATTTGGTGACTGGCGCCCTTGGCCTTTGATTTGTCTTTTTTTTTTTTTTTTTTTTTTGCGGTACTGGGGATGGAACCCACAGGCATTCTACCTCTGAGGCACACCCCCAGCCCTATTTTTTATTCTTCTTTTTTTTTTTTTGCGGTACCGGGGGTTGAACGCAGGGGCGTTCTACCTCCGTGCTACACCCCCGGCCCTATTTTTTATACTTTATTTTGAAACTGGGTCTCACGAAGTTGTGGAGGGCCTCACTAAGTAGAGAGAGAGACAGGGAGAGAGAGGGAGGGAGAGAGAGAGAGAGAGAGAGAGAGAGAGAGCGCTGAGGCTGTCCATGAACCCGGATCCTCCGGTCTCAACCTCCCAAGTACTGGGATTACAAGCGTGCGCCACCACGCCCGGCTTTATTCTTTATTTTTAAACAGGGTCTCACTAAGTTGCGGAGGGTCTCACTAAGTAGCTGAGGCTGACTGTGAACCTGGGATCCTCCTGTCTCAGCCTCCCAAGTACTGGGATTACAAGCGTGCACCACCACGCCTGGCTTGATTTGTCATTTTAACTCAGGAGTCCCAAGTTGCCAGATGAGGAAGGCTTGCTTTTTGGTTTGCTTTCCAGCTGCTTCAGCGGCAGTGTACTCAGAACTGGAGAAGTTGTAGCCTATAAAGCAGCAATTCTCAACCAGAGTAGCACAAGACAGTCACCTGGGACCCTTTAAAATTGCCAGTACTTGGGAGGCTGAGACAGGAAGATTGCAGGTTCAAGGACTTAGTGAGGCTTTCATCAACTTGGCAAGACCCTGTTTACAAATAAAACAGGGTTGGAGGTGTAGCCCAGAGGTAGAATGCTCCGGAATCCCCCCCAGTGGGCACACACACACACAAAATAATAAAATTGCCACTCTCTGGTTGATCCCCCAGGAATTCTGAGTAGCTAGGGACAGACCCAGGCATCATTACTTTTAAAAAGGTCCTGCTGAGTATGGTGGCACACACCTGTAATGTCAGTACTTGGGAGGCTGAGACATGAGGATCATAGGTTTGGGGACAGCCTTAGCAACATAGTGAGACTCTTAGCAACCCAGCAAGACCCTGTTTCAAAATAAAAACTAAAAAAGGGCTAGGGATGTAGCTTGGAGGTAGAATGCCCCTGGGTTCAATCCCCAGTCCCCCCCCCACAAACACACAAAACTCCCTAGATGGCTGGGTGTGGTGATGCACACCTATAATCCCAGCTACTTGAGAAGCTGAGGCAGGAGTATCCTATGTTTGAGGTCAGCCTGGGCAACTTAGTAAGACCCTATCTCAAAATAAATAAAAGGGTTTTATCTCAGTGGTAGAGCACCCCTGTGTTCTATCCCCAGTACTACAAAACAACTCCCCCCCCCAAAAAAAACTTCCTAGATGATTTTTATTTATTTATTTATTTAATTTATTTATTTATTTTGCGGTACTGGGGATTGAACCCAGGGGCATTCTACCTCCGAGCTACACCCCAGCCCTATTTTTTATTTTTTATTTATTTATTTATTTATATATTTATTTATTTATTTATTTATTTATTTATTGCGGTACCGGGGATTGAACGCAGGGGCGTTCTACCTCCGCGCTACACCCCCGGCCCTATTTTTTATACTTTATTTTGAAACCGGGTCTCACGAAGTTGCGGAGGGCCTCACTAAGTAGAGAGAGAGAGAGAGAGAGAGAGAGCTGAGGTTGGCCGTGAACCCGGATCCTCCAGTCTCTGCCTCCCAAAGTACTGGGATTACAAGTGTGCGCCACCACACCCGGCCTACTTTTTATTCTTTATTTTGAAACAGGGTCTCTCTAAGTTGCAGAGGGTCTCACTAAGTAGCTGAGGCTGGCCGTGAACCTGCAATCCTCCGGTCTCAGCCTCCCAAGTACTAGGATTACAAGCGTGCGCCACCACGCCCAGCCTAGATGATTTTTAAAATATGTAGCCAGGGTTGACC
Organism: Glis glis; assembly: GCA_004027185.1. Taxonomy (NCBI): domain Eukaryota; kingdom Metazoa; phylum Chordata; class Mammalia; order Rodentia; family Gliridae; genus Glis; species Glis glis. The sequence goes on along the minus strand of PVJS01050502.1, from coordinate 3,759 downwards.
ACCACTGCTCTTGATAATGACTGGAGAGGCAACCATTACACCAAAGTTCAGAGAGGCAGAATATTTGGTGTCTTTTTCTAATTCGGACCCCTGGTCACCCAGGCCTCCCTGGAGGCCTTTCCCCCCTTCCCAGCCCCTTTTCTCTGCTTACTGGGCATGGTGGCACATGCCTGTCAAACCTTACCTGCTCTATCTCCCAGACTGCAGGGCCCTGCTTGCCAGGAAACTGAACTAATATGGCACTGAACTGTACTAATGGATGTTAATAATTCACTGCAGTTCTCTTCCCGTTGATCCTCTTAGTACATTGAGTAATAACATATCTGGAAAAAATGACTATAATGTTGGCAATTTCAGACCTATTCAGTGCCATCTTGTTATTTATCAATGTGTTAGGTGGAAGGAGAGAGCTTGAGCAGGCTTCAGCACATCACTTGGCACACAGGGTCTACTCAGGTGAGCACCTGTGGTTGTCTTGAGTAGGGCAGTGGAAAATAAGATGTGTGTGGGTGCGAAGCCCTCCTTCCTGTGCAGGAAGCCAGCTATGTATAGTTTCTAAAAAAACATATTTAGCTCTGTTTATTTAGATGAGGACGGTGAAGACCCTCCTTTGCCTATGTTATTTTGCCACTGGTCTGCAGAGAACTTCCCTGGAGCTGCAGCCACCACCACCACCACCCCAACCCCAGACATGAGAGCAAAGGTTAATCTCATCTTGGGATAAATAACCTGAAACTCATTCAGTCAACCAACAATGAGACACCATGTACTACTCAGGAGTGGGTCTCACCTCCTTCTTGTCTCCCTATTAACAGTGCACCTCTCTTCCTCCCTGCATTCCTATAATGTTCTTGCAGAGAAAATATTTGTAGAGATGTATAGGAAAGGAGGTTGTGTGTGTGTGTGTGTGTGTGTGTGTGTGTGTGTGTGTGTGTGAGAGAGAGAGAGACAGAGACAGAGACAGAGAGAGAGAAAGATTGAACCCAGGGGTGTTCTATCACTAAACAACACCCCAAACCCCCTTTTTTATGTTGCAACAGGGTCTCGCTAAATTAACGCATGCTGCTGCCCTCGAACCTGTGATCCTTCTGTCTCAGCTTCCCAAGTACCAGGATTACAGATTGGAGTATGATTTTTTAGTGCTACATTTATAAAAGCATCTTAGGAATTTTTCTAACAGCCTTTCTCCCTTTCCTTGGGCCTTTTTCTATATTTGTGTTCTCATAGTCTGTGATTATTGGAGATATTCTAAAAAACAGTAGCAGAGCCAGATGTGGTGGTGCATGCCTGCAATCCCAGTACTTAGGAGGCTGAGACAGGAGGATCAGAGGTTTTAGGCCAGCCTCAGCAATTTAGTGAGACTCTCAGCAACTTAGCAAGGCTCTCAGCAATTTAGCGAGACTCTGCTTCCAAATAAAAAATAAAATAGGTCTGGGGTTGTAGCTCGGAGGTAGAATGCCCTTAGGTTCAATCCCCAAAACCACAAAAAGCAAAACAAACAAACAAAAAAGAATAACCAGTAGCAGATTTAAATTTGCTGTGGGGTTTGTTTTGTCTTTGTTTTCCTGTCTGACCACTTCAGGCAACCTTGTCTGCAGTGCCATTATAGAGGCTCCCCTCTTGTCCAGCAGAGGGCGCCCTGCTCCCACTAAAAATTTCGGAGCTCCTTTCCCTCCAGCAACTTTTTTTCCAGTATTTGCTGTATTCTTGGTGTCCTTCCAGTGTCGGTTGAAATATCTGAGTTGCATTTTTTAAAAAAAATCTATGTCCCTACTTTGCCATCTTGTACTGCTATAGTTCACACATTTCCTGGAGAAGACCATATCTACAATTTGGCAGAGGATGAATTTGTCCATCACAACTGTGATTCCCTGGTTGGTGGATGATTTGCAAGCCAACAGTTCTACATTGATTTCAGTTCTATTTGCCATGACCTTGATTACATAAGTAGGTAAATAAAGATATGTATTTGGTTGAGTGGGGAAGCAGCTGTTCTTAGGAGCAATTACCAACCGCTTGCCCATATTCAAGTTTTCATATATGAGCAACCCATATCACACACGCCATCCTAACTTGACCACTGCCGACTTACTGGTACTGTCAGAGACAACCAAGAGCGTGTTTGAATAGCCAGGGTCCTCTCCTTTGGGTGCCAGCACATCATCTACACCACAGTGGCTCAATGGACAGCTATGGCATTTAGCAGGGTCTGAGCCCCATGAAGAAAAAGATCTTATGCTCCTCATACCTGGCCATGTGTTGAGGAGCAAACATTTGTAGCAGGAAGTAGAATTTGGATTTTAAAAGCTTAGGATAATCACCTGAACAGGACTTGGACCTAGAGGAACAAGGTGTGATGTGTGACACCCTCCTTTGATCTTAATCTTCTTAGAAACATGGGAACTGCATGGTTTGGGGGCTGGTGTTTGTATGTTTTTATTTTTTTTTAATTGCACCCTCTAGATTGTCAGATTGACTCTGTGGAGAAATAATGCAATGAAGCCAGGCGTGGTGGTGCACGCTTGTAATCCCAGTAGTTGGGAAGCAGAGACCCGAGGATCCGGGTTCGTGGCCAACCTCAGCTACTTAGTGAGGCCCTCCACAACTTCGTGAGACCCGGTTTCAAAATAAAGGATAAAAAATAGGGTCAGGGGTGTAGTTCGGAGGTAGAACGCCCCTGGGTTCAATCCCCAGTACCGCAAAAAAAAAAAAAAAGAAAGAATGCAATGAACAACTAACACTTAAACAATTGAGGGATGCAGCTCAGTGGTAGAGCACTTGCCTACCTTGCATGAGGCCCAGGGGTTCAGTCCCCAGCACAGTGAAAGAAATGAAAAGAAAAGAGCCAGGTGTATCACACACCCCTCCTAGTACTTGGGAGGGTGAGACAGAAGGATTGAGACCCTCAGCGAGTTAGCCAGACCTTGTTTCAAAATAAAAATAAAAAGGGCTGGAGGCATAGATCAGAGGTAAAATGTCCCTGGGCTCAATCCCCAGTACGAAAAAGAAAAGGAAATATTTGCTTTATGTCAGGAATGTTTTAAGTTGCCTTTTCTCATATAATCCTCACAACAACCTTATGAAGTGATAACTAATAACCTCTTTTTATAGATTGGGGAAACTATCAGAGGTATCACTATATGTCTTGCCCAAGATCACCCATGCAGAAAGTTGTAGACTTGAGCTCCTGAGCGACTCTCCCTCTCTATCTATCTATCTATCTATCTATCTATCTATCTATCTCTTTGTGGTACTGAGGATTGAACCCAGGGGCACTCTACCTCTGAGCTACACCCCCAACCCTATTTTTATTTATTTATTTATTTTTGGTATGGGGATGGAACCCAGGGGCATTCTACCTCTGAGCGATTTTATTCTTATTTATTCAGTCCTATTTTATTCTTTTATTTTGAAACAGGGTCTCTCTAAGTTGCTGAGAGCCTCGCTAAGTTGCTGAGGCTGGCTGCAAACCTGTGATCCTCCTCTCAGTCTCTCAAGTATTGGGATTACAAGCATGTGCCACCACGTCCAGCTTTATTTCTTATTTTGAAACAGGGCCTCACTAAGTTGCTGAGGCTGGCTGCAAACCTACAATCCTTCTGTCTCAGTCTCCCAAGTACCGGTATTACAGGTGTGCGCCACCACCACACCCAGCTCATTTCACTTTTTTATATCTTCTTGAACCACTTCCAGTAGCTGCAGCCTGAAGGTTATCCTAGGAAGACACAGTGTGCAGATAGTACACTCTGTCTTTGTAGG
>PVJS01050501.1:0-14288 GCA_004027185.1 Glis glis | reverse complement strand
GGCCCTCCGCAACTTCGTGAGACCCGGTTTCAAAATAAAGTATAAAAAAATAGGGCCGGGGGTATAGCGCGGAAGTAGAACGCCCCTGGGTTCAATCCCCGGTACCGCAAAAAAAAAAAAAAAGTGACCACATTAGAGACAGCCCTCACTTGACTACATAAAAATCCATCTCCATACATTATTATTTGTTGGTTTTCATTAAAATTTGATACTTACACAGAGCACACTAACGATGAGTGTAAATTCAATTGCAGTTTTCAGATTGCATTTCATGAATAAAAATTTTGTTATGCTTATTTTGCTAGTGCCTATTGGGCTCTTTTTTTCTTTTGTGATTTGAGAGCTCATCTTCCTTCCCTACTATTCTTCTGCCTGTTTCCTATAATGATTTTTATTCAATTTGAAATGTATATATATGTATATATATATATGATGTCTATATGTATAAGTGTATGTATGTATGTATATATGTAGTCTGGAAGTAGTAACTCAGTATTAGTGAAGAAAAGAGAAATTGTTCCTGAAACTTTGTTTTCATTACTTAGCAAGTTTTAAAATTAATGACAGAACTTTCTCTTGTGGCTTCTCCCAACGACTGTGCTTATTTATTTTCCCCAACAGTCTCATGTGACCTTGTTAAAAGCTTCATGTAATTCCCAAATAAATTACATTTACTGGTTTACTTCTATCTAGTATTTTATTGACATTTCCAGATAAGTTTAATAGGATGGAGAGAAACAGTGTTCTCTTTATAGACTCAGTGGGCGATTTGACCTCAGCAGGTTAACCTTATCCTGATGTTGAAGGAAGCAATTCTTAATTAGACTCCATCAGTTTCTCCATTATCAACAAGAGATCCCCTCGTCAGTAATTCTATAAATCTTAATTTTACTGTTTTTCTTTCCTGAAGAAAAGCTTTATATTAGCAAAATAGCAATATTTAACAGTTGCAGGTTTTCAGATCCATTGTATATCCTCATCTGTAGCTCAGCCATTTCACACTTTATTTCCTTCTGAAACTCTCAGTTGAATACCATCTGGCCATAGTGATTTATTACTGTAGAATTTCTCAAGTTGTTCTGTTATTTCCTCCTAGGAGATTGCGCTTTGCAACTGCTCCACTGATTTTTCTCAGAAAGTGCCCTTGGAATAGTCGTTTCCCCACTAACCTGTACAGTAAAGGTCAATGCAAGATAAAACTGAATTAAAATTCCCTGTTACTTTCTTATCCTCTTACTTGCTGTTCTCCTTACCTAAGGAGAAGCTCAGCAGTTAGTCCAAACATTCATATTGTCTGTTTAGTTCTCATGTTACTTTTTGTCTTTTTATTTTTTCAATTCTTCCTTTCCTGACAGTACATTTATGATAATTTTTAAATACGTATTATAAGATGTTTTAGATACTTTCAACATATTCATAAATGCCTCTCTCGAGTTTTTCCAGGTTTTAACTATCCACAGATTTCTCCTTTGACCTTTCAGATAATGTCCTGGTGTATATATTTCTCATAGCTAGTGTCCTTATCTGTTTTCTAAGCAGCCCAGATGGTTTTCAATCTCTACTTCCCTCTTGAAGGACTGCTAACCAGGTTTTTCTTCCAATTTTTAACATATACTTTTTTAGAGTCTCACCCTTGGGTTAACATTAAGGGATGCCTGTACTAATTTTAATTGTGCAGCCTTCCCAATTGCTGGATTCCACTCCTACGCATACTCACCTGTAGTAATTCCTATATGTTATGTTAATCTGATTCCTCTTTTATAACTGCCCAAATAAGCCAAGATAAGCCCTGTTAATTATTGCTTCTACACATTGTGCTCTTCTGTCATTCATTTGGATAATAATAGACATAATTAAAATCATTCATTGTAATAGCCTTTCCAGAAAGGAATGCTGAACAGTAAAGGTTAAAAGCAATTTATGTTATTCTTTCCAATTCTATAGTTAACATAACAATTTTTTACACCTGAACTTTGTTCAAATAATTATTTTGTTAAAAAGATTACTTAATATGCTTTCAAGTTTAGTTAATTTTGATTTAAATATATTCTATCCTTATTCAGAGTAATTTAGCACATAATTTTTAAACTTAAAACTCAAGTATTGAAACATCAAAGTTGACTGACTTAAAATTTCCAAAATGTCTTATAAATTACTCACCATCTTCCTTTTAAGAAACATTATCAAGGACTAAATATCAAATTCTGAGTATGTGTGATACAATCTTTCCTTTAGTGTTAAATAAAAATACTACAAGCCACACAACAACCCACCTGTGAGTCGAGTTGCCATTTGCTAGGTTTGTAAAGGGAATACCAGATTAGAATGATAGGGAAATAAATGCTGTTTTTGTTCATTTTATTGAAGTGCATTGTTGATTTCACAAAATAGGGCAAGCTATTCTAAAAATAAGTTAGGCCTGTAACTGTTTGGTGCTGATACGGGTATGTTCCTTCAATTTTTTAATTGTGATTCTATCCATCCCAAAGGCATTTTGTACATATATATGTATCTCCATGTATAAAACATATATAGATATGTATATTGTATCTGTATATACACATTCATATATGTATATAGGTATATTTATATACATATATAAAACCTTCAAGAAATATGTAATTAAAATCATTATAATTCTAGAACCTGACTTTCTGCTTTCATCTCAACCAATAGCTCTAATTCTTCCTAAAATTAAAAATACATAAAATACATCAATATCACAATTAAATAAGAGAAAATCCTATTATAATGCATGCTATATACAAGTTAACCTCTGTAGTAACACATGGTGTGTCTGGCAGCTTATACTAAAATAACTTTTATAATACGTGACTATTAACTGAAAACTCCTTCTAAAAGGTAGTTCAACAAGTGTTTTTCTGTTTGTCTATGTATCGGTCAAATTGTTTAGTGGCCATACTATTGAAGCAGATATTTATGTTTAGTACCTTAATGCAGATAATATTTGACATGATGGTAAAATGAGATGTCCTACCTTAGCTGAGAACCCACCATTTATGTATTAGAACTGTTTGGAGCAAGGAAGTATAACATTCATAGTGCTTATCCTCTAATCAATTATCTTACAAATAGATATTGTATTGGTTACTGTCTCAAACATATGTAGATAAATTTGTGTGACTGTACATAAATCACAGTCAAGATAAACTTTCATAAGAACTAAGTAAGGTATTGTTTCTCACAACGCAAGGTCTGAAGGAATCAGTTTTCACCAGAGTTTCCTATTCTTCCTTTTCTAGCAAGTTATTGTTGCCCCTGGAGAAGTCATAGTACTGCCTTGCTTTGAATTTTTATTCCATGCTTTTGCAAACAGAATTTAGTTCAAAATCTGGGTATATGAATAGCATTCTTTTCTACTTTTTCAATCCTGATATTTTTTCCCTTTATTCCATATTATTTTCAGTGGTGTATGGAGTGGGGAGGGACGAAAAGGAAATACTTAAATTCCAGTGTCTCTATATCCATCTTGCCTACGAGTATGATTAAAGAATTTTAAATAGATAATTATCAGATCACAGTACAAGGCTAAGATGCCCACTCTCATCACTTCTATTTAGCATAGTACTCGAAGTCCTAGTCAGGCAATTTGGCAAGAAAAGAAATAAAAAGTATCCAAATCATAAAGGAAGAAGAAAAAATATCTCTATAAGAAAATAGGAAACATAAAGAACTTCAGATAAATGAGAACAGTAGAACAGTAGAAGGAGATTGAGGTAGGCAGGTGGAGAGGGAAAAAAGGAAGATTAAGGAAGGAAACAGTTCAAATAATCTTATGTCCATATATGAAGGTCTCACTACCAATCTCAGTAACATGTTTGGGGAGGGAGGAGGAAGGAGTGTGGTGTGATGTAGAAGAAAATACACCAAATGATGTCTGCAAGTATGAATACATCACTATGATATAATCACTATGTATAATCATAATGCAATAAAAGCATATACAAAGGAAAATGACATCATCAAAATACATAGAAAATTCTAAAGACTTAACAAAAAATTTGGACTAACAAATTCAGTAAAGTTTAGAATACAAAATCAACACACAAAAATCAATTGTATTTCTGTACACAAACAATGAACTCTCAGCAAATAATATCAAGAAAATAGTTCCATTTACAACAGTAATAATAATTATTAAATATGCAGGAATAATATTAGCCAAAAAGATGAAAGACTTATACAGCAAAAATTATAAAACATTGATGAAGGGAATTAAAGAAGACACAAAATATGGAAAGCTATCCCATGTTCATGAATTAGAAGAATTATTGTTAAAATGTAATTTATAGATTCAATGCAATTCTTATTGAATCCGTATTGGTAATTTTTATGAAAATAGAAAAAAAGTCTTAATATTCAAATGGACCCACAAAAGATTGTCAAAAATCAAATCAATCTTGAATAAGAATAAAGCTGGAGACGTACTTACTGATTTCCAAATATATCATAGAGCTGTGGTAATAAAAAAAACAGTATGGTACTAGCATAAAAACAGACATATAGACCAATGGAACATAATAGAGACCCAGAAGTAAATCCATGCCTCTGTGCTCAACTTATTTCCCACAAGGATGCCAAGAACACACAATACAGATAGGTAATCTTTTCAATAAATGGTGCTAAGTAAACTGGGTATCCACATACAAGAATCAGGCCCTTTTCTAGCACTGTATATTAAAATCAATTCAAAATGGATTTAAATGTAAGACCTGAAAATGTAAAACTACTTGAAGAAAACAGACAAAAAGCTTCTCGTTACTAATCTGGGCAATGATTTCTTTGGATATGACACCAAAAGCATAGACAAGAAAAACAAAAATAGACACATGGGATTGTGTCAAAATAAAAAGCTTCTGCACTGCACAGAAAACAACAGCCTGAAAAGGCAACCAAATAGTGGGAAACAATATTTGCAAACCATATATCTAATAATGGTTTAATATCAAAAACATTTGAAGAACTCATGTAACTCGATGGCAAAAATACAAATAACCTGATAAAAAACTGGGCAAAAGATTTGAATAGACATTTTTCAAAGAAGATACGCAAATGACCAACAGATACAAGAAAATGTGCTCAGCTTCACCAGTCATCAAGAAAATGGAAATAAAAACCACAGTGAGATGTTAGCTCACACCTGAAAGATTTAGCTATTATCAGAAAAATGAAGGATAAATGTTGGAGAAAAAGGATCCTTTGTATATTGTTGGTGGGAATGTAAATTTGTAGAGCCAATTATGGAAAATAGTATGTAGCTCCTCCAAAATTTTAAAATAGTACTTACCCATGTGACCCAGCAATCCCATTTTTGGGTATACATCCAGAGGGAAATGAAATCAGTATCTTGAAGAGAAACCTGCACTCCCATGTATATTTCGGTATTATTTACAACAGCCAAGATAAGGAAACAGCCTAAATGCTCATCATTGAATGAATAGATGAAGGAAATATGGTATATCTCTATAATGATATATTATTCCTTTAAAGGAGAAGGAAATCATTCCATTTGCAACATCTATGAACCTTGAATACTATATGCTAAGTAAACTAAGCCAGACAAAAGACAAATACTACATGATCTCATTTATATGTGAAATCTAAAAATGTCAAACTCATAGAAATAGAGAACAGAATGGTGGTTACTGGAGGATGGAAGAGTGGGGATTTGGGAACAAAGCTTCAATTATGCAAGATAATCATTTCTGGAGATGTAATGTACAACAATGTGTGACTGTAGTTAACAATATTATATTATACACTTGAAATTTGACCACATAAAAGGTAGGTTTAAAAAATGTTTAACTTCTCGTTTTTGTTTTATTTGGGTTTTTTTCAGTTTTTTTATTATTTTACTAGTGCATTGCAATTATACAGTATGGTGAGGTTCAATATAAGAAGAACATACATGCGCACAGCTCTTGGTGCATTTCCCTCCATGTCACCTCCTCACTCCCTATAAGTTTTAGTGAAATTGGTAGTAATGTCTTCACTTACTGCCATTGTATTATTTGAACTGTTGCCTTCTTCAGTCGTCCTCCTTCCTCTCCCTGCAATGTTGCCTTCTTCAGTCGTCCTCCCTCCTCTCCCTGATTCCCTTCCCCAATCCCCTTCCACTACACTGCAGGTCTCTCTCCACATTACATAAGATTTTATTTTATTTTTAATTGATACATAATGCTTGTACATATTTATGGGATACAGACGATAGATCTTAAATATTCTCACCTTATTAAAAAATGATAATTGTGTGAAGTGATAGGTATGTTAATTAACTTGAGTGTGGTGAATATTTCCAGATGTATACACATACCAAATTATGCAGGTTCAAGACCAGCCTCAACAATTTAGTGAGACTTCAACAACCTAGCAAGACCCTGTTTCAAAACAAAAAATAAAAAGGACTGGGTTTGTAACTCAGAGGTAGAACGCCCCTGGATTCAATCCCCAGTACATACATATATATATGCCTTATACTGAGATTCAATCCCTAGTACCAATATATATATAAATGTTTTATACTGAGTGTGGTGCTACATGCCTGTAATCTCAATACTTGGGAGGCTGAGATAGAATGACCTCAGGTTTGAGGAAGAACATGACTAGATCAGATTTGCATTGGGGGCAGCTCACTGTTACTATAATCATTAAAATTTATATATCTCAAGGCTCTTTTCTGTATTTTTTCTAGTTACATTATGTATTTTCCTTGAGCCATTTCATCTCATAGCTTCTTTTCCATCTTAGTATCTCCAGGCCAGACCTCTCTCTGCTAGACTCTCACCCCATTTACCTCATTGCCAATGTCGTATCTCTTCTCTGGTGATTCATAGGCATCTCAATACATGTCTAAAATGGAATTCACCCTTTATTTTACTTCCCAAACTTTCATCTGTTCTACTGCTCTACATCTGATGTAATGTCTACTGGAGCCATTATCTTTTAAAATCCCAAGTATCATCCTTGCCTTTTCTCTTTCTGTTTATCTTTCCTACACCCAGTTCATCAGCAAGTACTGTATATATCCTACCTTCCACATGTTGCACTCAAAGCCATTCTCCTCCTTCCTTACTAATGTCTTGTCTATCTCATCCTCTCTCACCTAGCCTTTATAGCAGCAGGCCTTTTATTACCTTGAATTTTGTTTCCAGCCAAGGAACCAGACTGAAGCTAGAGTGATCTCTCTAAAAATTAAACTGGACCATGCCATTCCTCTGCTTAGAATTCCTGAGTTTTCTCTGTGGCCTTGCTTTCAAATATAAACTCCTTAAAATGAAATGCAAGGCACTGTAGGATCTGGCTTCTATCTACTTTTTTTTTGCTTTAACTTTTCCCTTTCAAACACTTTCTACTCATATTTAGGTACTTTCAGTTTCCAGTAGTTCTTATGTTGGAAACTAGTAAAGACTAGGAAGATGTTTTAAAAGAAATATTTTAAATACCCCCTTTGGGGGGGGACCTCTTTATTCTGCACCTATCTTTCACTTTTAATTTGTTCTTTACATGTTAAAAACTATAGTATTTTTATTTTTATTTATTGTTGAAATCCACTTTTAATTTTTTATATAATGTGCTTTTATATGGTGCATTATAGTCTCACATAATAATGTAAATCATGTTGACAGTGACATACATGCACACAGCACTTGGTGCCCCCCCACCTCTCCATTTTCCCCCTTCCCAAGACAGAGTACTGAGGTTGACGTTGGTATATTCACATATGTACACATAGTTGATGGTAGTATTTCCATTAATGAACCTCAGTCTTCCCCCTCCTCTTCGCTTAGACCACCCTGGCCCCACTGAGGTTTCTCCTCCATTATCTTGAGTTCTTCTGGTATCCCAGTTACTCCCTAGCTTGCGCTTATTAGAGAAAACATATGAACCTTCACTTTCTGTGACTGGCTAATATCACTTAACATAATGTTCTCCAGGTCCTTCTGTTTTCTTCCAAATGGCATAATTTTGTTCTTCTTTATGGATGAATAGAATTCCATTATGGGTATTTCCCATAATTTTGTAATCCATTCATCTGTTGATAGACACCTAGGTTGGTTCCATAATTTGCCTATTGTGAACCGTGCTGCTATGAACACAGATATGTATATGTTACTGTAGTTCTCTGATTTTGGCCCCTTTGGAAAGATACCCAGGAGTGGGATAGCAGGATCATATGGCAGATCCATTCCCAGCTTTCTGAGGAATCTCCGCACTGATCTCCATAGCAGCTGAACTAGTTTGCAATCCCACCAACAGTGTAGAAGAGTTCCTATTTCCCCACATCCTTGCCAACATTTATTGTTATTTGATTTCTTGATGATTGGCATTCTGATTGGGGTTAGATGGAATCTCAGTGTAGTTTTGATTTGCATCTCCCTGATTGCTAATGATGTTGAACATTTTTTCATGTACACTAAAACAAATAACCCAATCAAGAAATGGGCAACTGAATTCAATAGACACTTAACAAAAGAAGAGATACAAATGGCCAATAGATACATAGTATTTTTAAAGGTAGTAAAAAAGGACCAGTTGAGCCATCACTAGCAGGTATTACCATTAACCACATAATTATACTTATTGTGATTTATTGGTCATTCATTTCATATATTCTATAGAAGTTAAAAGTAAATCCACAATGTGTGAGTCTATTTTATGTTACTTACACAGAAGTAAAATGCCATTTTACTTCATAGATTTCAAAATGAAGATACATGTTGAGATAAGTCCTGATACAACCTCTAAGATAGGCATTTGGCAATCTGATTGTAAAAATAGAAAATCTAGAAATTGAACTAAAGTCTTTCCCCAGAAAGTCACTTTCAAGTATGTGAGCTCATTTTTTTGTTTTAGAGATCACACAGTCAGTCTTTCCTGGCTGTTCTTTTTTAGCACAAATTTTGGCATTGTATTTCTAAAATGCTCAATTACTAAATAATGGTGTGTTCATCTGGACTCTAGGGACAGATAAAATTATATTTATAAACAAAATTAAAGTTTTTAAAATGGAATCTACTTGTTCTGGTAGCCACTGAGCCTGGTAGAGACAGGAAGAGGTTATCAAGGGTGTATATATGTGTGTGTGTACGTGTGTGTGTGTGTGTGTGTGTGCGTGTGTGTGTGTGTATTTAGTTTTAAAGCTACATGGGATACTCAGTTCCTGTCTACAATGAATTGATCAAGAATTATAGGCAGGCTAAAAATTGCTTCTCAGAATGACTATACCTTTTCTAATATCACCTACTGATTTTTCAGTAAAAGTTTAGGCTACAAAAGTTGAGATGAAAGCACAATTCATTTTACTTGACTCAGTTAAAAATAGCATTATCAAACATTTTGTGATGTTTCTCTCTTCATATATTGGGCTGTCGTGAAGAAATAAACCTCCACTTGCTTTCATGACAGTAGATAATAAATTGATATAATTCAGTTGAGAAGTTAAAAAATGCATTGAAAATAATGGGGCATAACATTGTAGGGTTAACATTTATTCATAGATGATGCAATTAAATAAAACAGGAATTAACTTCAAGGTCAGTCAGTAAAGTAATAAAATTGAATATTTTAATTGAATTGTAATTGCTTCCCATTGATACATGCAAGTAAAGTAAAATAGATGTCAGTTCTGCAAATTATGGTTCTTCCTCCTAATTAATTTCTTAATTCTGCATGGAGTTATCCAGTGCCTAGGTCTTGTTGTAGGTTTATTCATCCACCCAGTTTCCATCAAGGAATGTCTATAAGACATGATTAAACGGTTAGATGTCAAGATTTACAGTAACTCTTTTTCTGTACTTTGGAGAAAATCTTTTTAGTAATTTAAAGAATTTATTCATTGACTTGATTATTTAAAATGTGTCATTCTGAACCACTTAAAACAAAACTTAAAAATAAGTCCAATGATAAGTATATTTTTTATGCTAATCTGACCCTGACCTTCCATTCTTAATTACAAAAGCTTTTAAATGTCAGAATTCCCTGTGCCTGTCATCTGGTTAGAAAACTTCCAAGCCAAAATATATGAAATAAAAGACTAAAATCTTAGAGCTACATAATTATAGATACGCTAACAGGTTTTCCACATGAAAGTATCAGTTTTTCCAGATCCTTATTTTCAAATTGTATTAATAATTGTCCTGTTCCATTTAGAGAAATGAAAACAAATATTATAAGGACCATAAATACAATGGTAAAGTGTTTCCAAATAAGGAAGCTTATAGAAAAATACATGGAACTGCAAGATAACTATTCAATTTTTCATCATATTTATAAAAACAATTATAAAGTTTTTTTGTGGTGCTGGGGATTGAACCCAGGGGCATTCTACCTCTGAGCTACACCCCCAGCCCTATTTTTTATTCTTTATTTTGAAACAGGGTCTAACTAAGTTGCAGAGGGCCTCACTAAGTAGCTGAGGCTGGCTGCAAACCTGCGATCCTCCTATCTCAGCCTCCCAAGTACTGGGATTACAAGCATGCACCGCCACACCCAGCTAATTATAAGGTATTTATATTTGGATGTTAATATTTATGGAGTAGTCTAAGCATTAAGTATTTCTTGAAGCCAGTGTGTTGGCACATGCTTGTAATCCCAGTATATGGAAGGCTGAGACAGGAGGATCTCAGGTTTGAGGACAGCCTCAGCACCATAGCAAGACTCTCCAGAATCTAGCGAAGACCCTGTTTCCAAATAAAAAATAAAATAGGGCTGGGCGTGTAGTTCAGAGGTAGAATGCCCCTGGGTTCAATCCCCAGTACCACACACACCCAAAAAAGAATTTCTTGAGAAAAGTTAAGCATCTGAATATATTCTGAGCTAGAATGAATGGTAATCCTATCACATCCCTGAGTAATATCATCCCATGTATTATAGTCTCTACTAATTGAGAAGAGATCTCAGAGATTAAGGTGTCTTTAGGCCATTGCTTTCTCAAGGATATTAGCTTCAGTTGCTAGAGGCTTCTGGATCTTATCCAAGAAGATATTTTCTAAAAACAATCTAAAATGCATGTCATGTGGGCAGTGATCATGAGGTCACCAATGAGGTCACCAATGACTTTCCAATCAACAGAAAAATTTTACCAAAAGCAGGTTGCGCTCGGAATTACCAGCAAGGCATCAGAAGAAAAATACCTTAAGTAGTTATTATAATCAAGTACAGTGGGACATATTCGCCTGACACGTAAAAAGTATGTCATTTGCAGGAAAATGGATGGAACTAGAAAATACTATGGTAATTAAGATCAGCCAGTTTCTGAAAGTCAAAGGTTATATGTTTTCTCTCATATGTGGAAGTTAGAGAGAAAACAGGAAACATAAAGGACTTTAAATAATGCAGAGAGAGATTATAGAGTAGTAGAAAGGGATTGGAGGAGAAAATTAGGGAGAAGAAAAGGGAAGATTGAAAAAGGAAACAGTTAAAATCATACTATGGCAATATGTGGGGAGGGAGGAAGGGGAATTAGGGTGGGATATGGAGGGAAGTACACCAAGAGCTGTGTGCATGTGTGTTTTTATCACTTTGAACCTCACTATGATGTATAATTGCAATTCACTCATAAACTAATTTTTTAAAATAAAAATAAATTAAAAAGGGCTGGGGATGTAGGTCAGTGTAGAGTATCCCTAGGTTCAATCCCCAGTAACCCCCCCTAAAAAAATAGAAAAAAAAAAAACAAGGAAATACCATGTGACCAAAAAAGAAACATCCATCCGGAAATAGAAAACTATTAATCAGTTTGTATAATTAAGAAGCTGAATGGCTTAAATGAATACTAAATACAAATAACTTATTTAAATGAAGCTAAGCTAATATATATATGGATATAAATATATAAAATTAATTCATTTATTTTATAGCTGACTTGTGGCATGATGTTTGTTTTTCCTGCCAGGTTAGTCTTGGTGTGTGGAGTTATTATTGCTTATACCACAAATTATTGTTGCTCCATTATCTACGTAAGCTCTACTATTATATTAATTTAGTATCTTTTTTTTTTTTGCAGTACCAGGGATTGAACCCAGGGGTGTTCTACCTCCATGCTACACCCCCAGCCCTATTTTTTTATACTTTATTTTGAAACCAGGTCTCACGAAGTTGCAGAGGGCCTCACTAGGTAGAGAGAGAGAGAGAGAGAGAGAGAGCGCTGAGGCTGGCTGCCAACCCGGATCCTCTGGTCTCCGCCTCCCAAAGTACTGGGATTACAAGCATGTGCCACCACGCCCGGCTAATTTAATATCTTAATTGGATGTTAAGAACATGCTATTGGTATAATAGTGATTTTTCACAGTTATTTCCTTTTTTTGGAAAACACATTATTGCACAAGTGGTCATTGAAATGAAATGTCAGATTATTTGATAATACAATTAATTGTGTCCATATGCTACTATTAAGCAATCTAATTATATAAGCATAGCAGTCTACTACTCTTCTATTTTATACATTTATTTATTTATTTATTTATTTATTTATTTATTTTTGTGGTTCTGGGGGTGGAACCCAGGGGCCTTCTACATCTGGGCTATACCCCCGGCCCTATTTTATTTTTTTATTGGGAGACAAGGTCTCACTAGACTGCTGCAACCCTCACTCAGTTGCTGAGGCTGGCTTCAAACCTGCGATCCTCCTGTCTCACCCTCCCAGGAACTGGGATTATAGGCATGTGCCACCATGCCTAACTTTATACATTTATTCTTAAAAAGTTTAAAGCTTAAAATGAAATCAGGACAAATCAGAAAACTCACTGTTGTCCATGAGTAAACAGTAATTAAAATACCAAGGCTTAAGTTTTACGTCTCTGAAATTGTGCTTTTTTCCAATCCTAAGCAATTCCTCTAAAGAGTGAAAAGAATTTAAACAATGCATCTGATTGTTGATGCAGCGTAACTGAAATGAACTCAAGCTTATTTTTCAGTAGCAAGAAAACCAGTTATCCAAGGGGAATAGGAAAGTATATTCAAGCAAACTACATATTACTTCAGGATCAAAGCCATTTAAAATGCACACATTCTGGTTTCCTAGATGAAGAGAGGCAAAGGGAAAGGGAATGTGCCTTTAAAGTTCCTATATTACAGTTATCTAGAAAAATTTAACCTTTTTTGGCAGGATTAGATCCACATAAACATCTTGGGAAAACCCTGGATGAAATGGAGCCTTATCTCTTAGAGGTAAGAATTTATGCTAATTTTCAAAATATGGACATGTAAAGGAGGAAAAATAGCGTCATAGTCTAATAACTGTAAAAACGGCTTTATTTTAGAAAAAATCAGTTATGTTTATTATGTTTTATAAAAATTAAACTTCTAATGAATATGAAAATGTGTTGAAAATTATGAAAATTATTACTGCTTGTTAAATCAAATACAAAAGTAAGCTTATACCTAAAAGTAAGTTGCTCTTTCAGAAAGTTTGCTTTTATTAAAATGGACATTGTACACTACATGAAATTGTATACCACATGTACTATACCGTGCTCCTCAAGTATCTCATCGCTCTGTGATCAGGTGTTTTGCTATCAGAAACAGGAATGGAAACTTCCTTTAGAGATGATCTAATCCAGCCTTTTCTTTCTTACCAATGAGGAAATTAACTTGCAATGTAGTAAATAAATTACCCCAAGGTTTCCAGTGACCCTGTTTAACCCTTAGCATTGTCAAATCCTGAATGTGCTCTATGCATTAAAGAAACACTCAGTCATTTTACTCTTTTCTGTTTACTGCATTATATTTTATTAGAAATTTGAGACAAATGTTATATTTAGTATGGCAAAACATCATTAAATAGAACAGTGTAATTATTACCCTATGTGGAGTTTTTTTAACTCTACAATCATAATGAAAAAAAGAAAATCAATCTAGTTCTATAAAAGAACTAAACTCTGATAGGTCATCATTTTCCTGTACTATTCTCTTAATTCACTGATACTATCTCTGGACATTGTCAATACCACCAATACAAATATGAACTGCTAGCATTTACACTCCTGAATAACTTTATGGATTTCATATTTTCTTTTGCATTTATAATTGATTATTTTATGATTTATTAATATATACCAAATGCCTTAAAAATCACTGAAGTGTTAATCCTTTCTTTCATTAAGCATTGTTAAGCACTTAGTGTGTGCCAGATAGTAAAGATTAAGAGAAAAATGAAATGATTACATAATTGTGATAATTATATTTAGATTATTCTGTATCATTTATTTAAGTCAGTCTCTGGTTGCTTTCTGTGTTCTTCTTTTTTTTTTTTTTTTTTTTTTTTTTTT
>PVJS01050500.1:0-14284 GCA_004027185.1 Glis glis | reverse complement strand
CGAAAAAAAAAAAAAAAATAATAATAATAATAATAAAAAAATAAAATAAAATATAAAATAAAATAAATAAAATAAAATAAAATGCATCAGTTCAGTCAGGGGTAGCAGTGCCCATTTGTAATCCCAGTACTTGGGAGGCTGAGACAGGAGGATCATAGGTTCAAGGATAGCCTCAGCAACATAGTCTTTCAGCAACCTAGTGAGAAAGACCCTGTTTCAAAATAAAATAGGGCTGGGGATGTAGCTTGGAGGGAGAATGCCCTGGGTTCAATCCCCATTACAAGAAAAAAAATTATTTTGGGGGGGGGGTCCTGGGGATTGAACCTAGGGGCATTCTACTTCTGAGCTACATCCCCAGCCCTATTTCTTAATTCTTTATTTTGAAACAGGGTCTCACTAAGTTGCAGAGGGGCCTAAGTAGCTGAGGCTGGCCGCGAACCCGCGATCCTCCTGTCTCAGCCTCCCAAGTACTGGGATTATAAGCGTGTGCCACCACGCCCGGCTCAAGAAAATTTTTAAAAAATATAAAAGCAAATAAAATGCATCAGTTCTGCTGGTGTGGTACACCGGCCATGCCAAAGGTTCACCACCACAGCAGGCTGTGCAGCAGGGCAGCACAGTGATCCCAGCCCCAACTTGGGCTGCCCATCTGAAAACACGCCACAGGATAGGCAAGAGGGTGCCAATCAACCCGCGTCAACTCCTGGTTTTCATTCTTAGGAACAAGAGGTGTGTATCCAATTGATGTGCTAGCCTCATCTTTGTGTAGGAAACAACATGTTACTCATTTAAGTTTTTATTGAGTAGTTTACCATGTTTCAGTCACCGTCCTAGGTGCTAGGATGTAAAAGAGAACAAAGACAAACATCCCTGCCCTTACAGAGCTTACATTCTGGCCAGAGATTGGAAAATGATGGAAGATACACAATATGCCTAAGTAAATTCAATACGCAAGTTATTTTATCTGTTAGAAGAACTACAGAAGCTGGGTGTGGTGGCGCACGCTTGTAATCCCAGTACTTGGGAGGCTGATACAGGGTTGCCGGTTCACGGCCAGCCTCAGTTACTTAAGTGAGGCCCTCTGCAACTTAGTGAGACCCTGTTTCAAAATAAAGAAAAAAAAAATAGGGCTGGGGCTGTAGCTCGGAGGTAGAATGCTCCTGGGTTCAATCCCCAAAACAGCAAAAAAAAAAAAAAAAAAAAAAACGAACTACAGAAAAAGAATAATAGAGAAAGGTGGGGTCCTTGGGGAAGTGGGCAGATTGCAATTTCAAAGGGAGTGAGGAGGCAAGACTCACTGAGCAGGTAACATATTTAAAATAAAGATCAAGCCGGGCATGGTGGTGCATGCTTATAATCCCAGTACTTGGGAGGCTGAGACCAGAGGATCCGGGTTTGAGGCTAGCCTCAGCTACTTAGTGAGGCCCTCTGCAACTTAGTGAGACCGTGTTTCAAAATAAGGAATAAAAAAATAGGGCTGGGGGTGTAGCTCGGAGGTAGAATGCCCCTGGGTTCAACCCCCGTACCACAAAAATTAAATAAATAGATAAAATAAAATAAAGATCAGATTTTGCAAACTGAGAAGTCTATTAGCATTTGTTCAAAACCCAAATTCTTTAACTTCATGCACTAGTGAATCTGAATTTCAGAACCCAAAGGGTATGTGTCAGTCAGCTTCCCATCACTTACAAAATACCCGAGATAACAACTTAAAAGGAGGAAACGTTTATTTTGGCTCACAGTTTCAGAGGTTTCGGTCCATGGTTGCTTGGCCCCATTACCTTTGGGCCTGTGAGGAGTCAGAACATCACGGTGGGGAGCCCACGGCAGAGCAAAACCTCATCATTGCCAGGAAGCAAAGAGACAAGGCAAGGGGCTGGGGTCCCAATATCTCCTTCAAGGGCACGCCCCTATCGACCTCACTTCCTACCACTAGCCTACCCCTCAACAGTGCCATCAGCTGGGAATCAAGACTTCAATATATGGCCTTCAGGGTACATTTAAGATCCACACCGTAACAGGGCATTCCCAGTGCCGCCACCAAACTAGACTACTACTAGTAGGCATTACAATTGTGTCCTGACCTCTTTCCAGCCCTACATGGTTATACCTTGACACAAGGCAAAGAAGTTACTTAGAAATAGTAAAATGACAAAAATAGACACTTAAACTTTTATAGAAACTTTCATACACAAAAATCATCAGAATAGTATAATGAATCCCCACATAACCATTACCTAGCTTTAGCAATTATTAATATCACTTTTCTTTAGGAAAAAGGATGGAGTATTTTGAAACAATCCCAGATATTAAAAGACAATTTTAAAAAATGTAACCACAATATCACTGTCATATAAAATTAACTCCTTACTATCACCTAATTTAAAATTTTCCTTGTTGTATAAAAGAAAACCACCCCAATTTCTTGCAATTGACTTATCTAATCAGGATAAAAATGAAGCACATGGCACTGGTATACATGTGTCTTACACCTCTGGAGCTTTTAATAATAGTTTTTATAAAATATTTTTAAAGTTTTTCTTATGAACTCTCCTTTTCCCCAGATTTGATTATATCCTCCTAGTATCATTTATCTTGTTCCCTTGTTCTGAAAACTGCTAGTCACATCTAGAGGATATACAGTTCGAGGTCCAATATTTTGGGAGGAAGATAAGATACTTTATATGTGGCTCCATGTACTTCCTTTTGTATCTCAACAGAAGCACATAAGTGTCTGGCTTTTTTTTTTTTTTTTTTTTTTTTTTTTTTTTTTTTTTTTTTTTTGGTGGTACTGGGGATTGAACCCAGGGGCATTCTACCTCCGAGCTACACCCCCAGCCCTATTTTTTGTTCTTTATTTTGAAACAGGGTCTAAGTTGTAGAGAGCCTCACTAAGTAGCTGAGGCTGGCCACGAACCCGGATCCTCCGGTCTCAGCCTCCCAAGTACTGGGATTACAAGCTTGCGCCACCACGCCCAGCTTTTTTTTTTTTTATTCTTTATTTTGAAACAGGATCTCACTAAGTTGCAGAGGACCTCACTGAGCTGCTGAGGCTGGCTGTGAACCTACGATCCTCCAGTCTCAGCCTCCCAAGTACTGGGATTACAAGGGTGTACCACCATCCCTGGCTCTGGCTGTTCCATTTTAACAACTGAGCAGTGGGTTCAGGTACCATCAGCCTAACCCATCCATTGCAAATGTTTCCCATCAGCTCTTCTCAGCATCCTTCACAAAAACCCTGCGAGGAAGGTACCCGTATCTCCACAGTGGTTACAGCAGTGAATGGCATCAAGATCTCAGAAACTGATGCATCCAACCCAAAAGGTCCTGCACATAAGGTCAAATAAAAAATAGGTCTCCCTTCCTAATCCCTGAAACTACCCATGTCCTTTGAACTCATGGCCATACTCTACCAGACAGCGTTTTATCCTAGACTCCTGAGGGCTCCCTTTTCCTTAGTCCACCTACACTCTGGCTCTCCTCTGAGGCCACCCTTTGTCATGTCACCGGGTGCCATTCACTTTCCTCTGTACTGTGGGCATCGGTGGGTGCTACACTCTCCCCGGCCCACTTCACTGACCCCGATTGTGAGCTTGTCTCTCACTGAGCCTGTCAGAACACAGATGTCGACTTCAGTTCCAGCGGTGGGCTCTGGTCCTTCCACCTTCGATGCTTTTGTCTGCTGTCCACTGCAGCCACTCCCAACAAGGGTGACCCTCCCTTCCCATCCCCTGACCTCCTGCTTCTCTAGCTCAGTACCCTAGCAATCTGACTCCAACAGTATTTGGCCCCAAAGGATCTACCATCACTTTTTCACTACCAAATTATATGACCCCATACAGCTCTACACAGAATGTGTGAAAACTAAACATTCACCTAAAGATGGTAAAGGCTTATCTATCAGTCTTTAATTAAAACTGTAAGCGGCACCAGCATAAGACATGGAAACCTATCTCAGAGATCTGGAGATAGCTCTGCTCATATGTCGTAGTTCTATCCTGGAAACAAGAGAAAAAGGATTTTGTGCAGTGTGGCTCACCTAGCTGCTCTGGGCAGCCTCCTCAGGATCATGACCCAGCAGCAACCAAAACAGGATGTGGAGTGACACAGAAAATGAAAGCAAGCTGAAAACCAAAGTCAAGAGTCCCACAAACACAGTCCAGATGATCCAAATTCAAGCCCAGAGGCTTCCAATCCACCAACCAGGGCCAAGATCTCTGGAAGGCATAGGTGCAACACAGAAATCTCTTCCTTAGGAGACTGGCTTCAACGATCTGATACCTGACATTGTGGTTCCCTCTGGAACAATGACACAGACCTTTATGTCCAAGGCAACACAAACCTAAAGGATATGGAAGTTAAAAACTCCAACCAAAATGTAGGGGTAACTTGATTCAATTCAAGGGACAGAATGCTCAGGGCTCTTGCTTATGATCCCAGTGGTTGAAGCCTTATTCATTTTTTTTTTTTTTGTTCGGTACTGGGGATGGAACTGAGGGGCATTCTACCTCCAAGCTACACTCCCAGCCCCACTTATTATTCTTTATTTTGAAAGAGTCTCACTAAGTTGCAGAGAGCCTCACTAAGTAGCTGAGGCTGGCCACAAACCTGCAATCCTCCTGTCTCAGCCTCCCAAGTACCGGGATTACAAGCATGTGCCACCACGCCCAGCTAGAAGCCTTATCCATTCTATGTAGTCACAAAAAATATTCATGGGGAACTCTACCTGAGGAATAGAAACTGCTCGTGCTGCTGCCCTTTATAACTCTTCCATCATCGAGTAAACCTTGAAAATCAAAGCAAAGGTCTCATGTTCAACATCTTGACTAGGTATATAGACAACTAAAAATTAGAAAATTTGTCAAATTTTTGAAAATGAAAAGAACTTTAAAAAAAGTTATCATTCAGGACCTGACATTTGAGATGTCCTTAAATGGAATTTTTAACAGCTTCTAGAAGCACCTTTTATTTCATCTCTTCTTTTTCTGAGTCAAAAGGTAAATAGAAACAACAAGTACCTGGTACAGAAGGGAGCACTCATGTAAGGAGAGATCTTCTCAAACAACTCCTGGTACTAAACTGTAAAGCTTATCAACATCTTGAGTCCATCTCCATCAAGTTATAAAGCTGAAGAAAAGTTGATGTCAGCCAAGAACTACAGACTCATACTTGACCAGTTAGTTCCTGGCAAGAAGCTGCCATAGCTCCCATCTCTTCGCTCAAATAATGAAACCTCCAGGCCGAGTGTACCCAAACTGCTTTACTGAAGGAAGAATGAGAGTGAGCAGCATCATAGGAAGAAACTGATTTTGTACCTCAAGGAAATTACTCAGATTTCTCATAGGAAATTTTTTAGAAACATCTGCATTATTTAGAGGGATAAAAAAATCTGATAGAAAAATCAGATACATCTGCAAATACCAAAATTATGTCCTTAGCTTTGAGCCCAAAGACCCAAATCTCATCTTTCCAAATGGGAAGTTACTATTCAACCAATAACTCATTAACTATCAAGCAGTCAAAATTCAATTGTAATAAGTCAGGAAGCAGCCCGCCTACAATGAGGCTCCCTCATTCAAGCCTTCTGATGAGAAAGAAACAGGAGAAATTTATTTTCAGACAAGTTTGCCAAGAATACTATCAGTGTCAGCCACAGCCTTCTGGTTCAGAATCCAAACGGAAACAGCCACACCAGTGAGAGAGGTAGCAGAAAAACGTTTCTCAGGTTAGAATCACCCTACCATCCCCAATCTTGGTTTTTTTTGTTTTGTTTTGTTTTTGCGGTACCGGGGATTGAACCCAGGGGCGTTCTACCTCCGCGCTACATCCCCGGCCCTATTTTTTTATGCTTTATTTTTGAAACCGGGTCTCACGAAGTTGCGGAGAGCCTCACTAAGGGGAGAGAGAGAGAGAGAGAGAGAGAGAGAGAAGAGACGAGAGAGAGATAGATCACGCGCACGCGGGCTGAGGCTGGCCGCGAACCCGGATCCTCTGGTCTCCGCCTCCCAAAGTACTGGGATTACAAGCGTGCGCCACCATGCCCGGCTTATACTTTATTTTGAAACCGGGTCTCATGAAGTTGCGGAGGGCCTCACTTAGTAGCTGAGGCTGGCTGCGAACCCGGATCCTCCGGTCAGCCTCCCAAGTACTGGGATTACAAGCATGCGCCACCACGCCCGGCTCCCAATCTTGTTTTACAAGCCACTTCCTCCCTTTTACATTCCAGTAGCAATGTAAAATGAATTGCCCCCCTCAATCCTGCCAATTTTTTGCCAAATGGAATTGAGTCCAAACCGAGAAAGTGCATTAAATTCAGCAAGAGACAGCTCTGAGGAGTTGACCACCTGATGTGAATATGCTTGTCAGAGAATAAAACCCAGATATAAGATCTTGAAGATAAACTCCCAAAATATGTACAGGGTTCTCAGTCTGTCTTTTCTCCTGTTCTGTTCATTGTAGACTATTTTAGAGGGACTAGTTTTGTGTTTCACTGATATCATATTTCATATTTTCAACTTCAAGGTAAGGGTGGGAGGATATCATGAACATAAAAAGCTAGACTTTAATTTTATGAGCTCAAATGATTTCCCTCCAACAACCCACCATCAAACAAGCAGGTACAAATTTGTTTAAGTTGGAACTAAGGGTTTTCATATAGAATATTTCTAAAGGTAATGGTCAAAACGGCTATTTTTAACATGAAGCATATGTTTTTAAAAACATTTTTTAATGATAATTTCTTTCAATACTTGTGTTCTGTTGCAATACAAAACTGTATCGCGCCGGGCTTGGTGGCACACACTTGTAATCCCAGTACTTGGGAGGCCGAGACTGGAGAATCCAGGTTCGCGGCCACCCTCAGCTACGAAGTAAGGCCCACCGCAACTTAGTGAGACCCTGTTTCAAAACAAAGAATAAAAAATAGGGCTGGGGGTGTAGCCCGGAGGTACAATGCCCCTGGGTTCAATCCCTGGTACCGCAAAAAAAAAAAAAAAACAAAAACAAAAAACCAAGGCCGGGCGTGGTGGCGCATGCTTGTAATCCCAGTACTTTGGGAGGCGGAGACTGGAGGATCCTGGTTCACGGCCAGCCTCAGCTCGCGCTCTCTCTTCTCTCTCCCTGTCTCTCTCTCTCTCTACTTAGTGAGGCCCTCCACAACTTCGTGAGACCCGGTTTCAAAATAAAGTATAAAAAAATAGGGCCGGGGGTGTAGCGCGGAGGTAGAACGCCCCTGGGTTCAATCCCCGGTACCGCAAAAAACCAACTGTATCACACTTTCCTACCCCAAGCCAGCTCCATACACATTCTTTCCTATCAGTTAAGTAGCAACTACAATTGCCTCCGTACCTTCCTAGGTCATAAAGCCTAAAGTCACCCTTCACTCTTTCCGACTCAACTAGCCCCTTTCACGTCCAACCACGTCTCTCCATGTCCACTGCTACCATCCTAGACCAAGCCACCAGCACCTCTTAGGACAACAAACAGCCAATTCATCTCCCACCCTTGCTCCCTGGTCAATTCTCCAGGGCCAGAGCGTTTTTATTTTGGTGGTACTGGGGATTGAACCCAGAGGCATTCTACCTCCGAGATATATCCCTACCCCTATTTTATTTTTAAACAGGGTCTTGCTAAATTGCTGAGGCTGGCTGCAAACCTGTGATCCTTCTGCCTCAGCTTCCCAAGTACTGGGATTACACAGGCATACACCACCACACCTGGCAAGCCAGAGCTTTTAAAACAGAAGTCAGATCACATTCACATCACTTCCCTGCTCAAAACCCTCCAACACCCTTACACTATCTGACCTCAGCCACTCTTCTCCCTTCATTCTGATGCTCTGGCCCTGTTTCTGGCATTTATCTCGGGGCCTTTACCCTGGGCTCTTCACTTTGCCTAGCATGCTCTTCGGTCCTGATATACACGATTCAGCTTAAGTATTTGCTCAAATAATATTACTGCTCAGTGTGGTCTAAAAAACCTTTTCCTTTTTTTGGTACTGGGGATTGAACGCGGGGGCATTCTACCTCCTAGCTATACCCCCAGCTCTTCTTTTATTTTCTTTTTTTTTTTTGCGGTACCGGGGATTGAACACAGGGGGGTTCTACCTCCACACTACATCCCCGGCCCTATTTTTTTATACTTTATTTTGAAACCGGGTCTCACGAAGTTGCGGAGGGACTCACTAGGTAGAGAGAGAGAGAGAGAGACAGGGAGGGAGGGAGGGAGAGAGACAGTGAGCTGAGGCTGGCCGCGAACCCGGATCCTCCGGTCTCCGCCTCCCAAAGTACTGGGATTACAAGCGTGCACCACCATGCCCAGCTTCTATTTTCTTTTTTTTTGGTGGTACTGGGGATTGAACCCAGGGGCATTATACCTCTGAGCTACACCCCGAGCCCTATTTTATTCTTTTATTTTGAAACAGGGTCTCACTAAATTGCAGAGAGCCTCACTAAAGTTGCTGAGGCTATCTGCAAACCTGCGATCCTCCTGTCTCAGCCTTCCAAGTACTGGGATTACAAGTGTGTGCCACGACGCCGCCCAGCTGCTCTTCTTTTAAAACAGGGTCTCATTAAGTTGCTTAGGCTGGCCCTAAACTTGTGATCCTACTGTCTCAGCCTCCCAAGTACTGGGATTACAGGCATATACCACCATAATGTGATCTACCCAAAGGCAATTAATTTTTGTTCTGTTCACTGTTGTATCCCTAGCACCTAAAATTCTCAAATACTTGATGAATGAATGAACATGCTGACTGGCTGAATGTGAAATAGTTTAAGAACTGTGAAGTCGTAGCTCAAAAAAGAATATTTAGGATGAAATGTGAGTGCATTACAAATGATCATCAATGCATCCAAAACAGAGTTGCAGTGAATGACTGCATTGATGGCCGAATGAATTCTCTTTTGAGCAAAACTCTTATATCAACGCTGGCCTTAAAATCAAATAATTGCAGATGTGTCTTTGGCATGTACAAAGAAAACAAAAATGATTTTCCCAAGTCTGCCCAAAGTGCCTTTACACTCACATAAAGGTTATGGGTGGATGTTCATCACATTTAAATATTTATGATGCTTCCAAAAACATATTTGCAGGAGAAAACATGTAAAAATAAAAATGTATGAAGTTCTTCATTAAAATAGTAGATTAAATAAATCTTCTGTCAATACAAGGCAGTGTCAATGACTGATCTAGACACTAGAACTTAGGAGTTTTTACATAATTACAGGTAAACACTCGAATCGGTCTCCACAGGCAATGCCAAAATAATCACTTGGTTAAAATCAAGAAACCATCTTCCAGCTGCAGCTTTGAGTTCGGGTAAGAAAAGCAGCTGATGGAAAATGACTATACATAATAGTGCAGTCATTCTATTTGCCTTTTTTCGTCTTGGCTGTCTTCTCCTTTCTTTTTTTCACATGTTTAGGAATTTTGTTTTTCCTTTTCTCTCTCTGGGCTTCCTTGACCATCTTTTTTCTTTCCTGTAACAAACAAACAAACCCCCCCCCACAAATTTCATTATTTGGAGTACATATATAATTACAACTAAATATGTGAGAGGATGAAAGTGAATATAGCATAAAAAAATGAAAATGATTATAAGTTGGTGGTGGAACTTGGGATAAAATTTTTTGAGCTTCTGTTTTTGGTACTGGGGAATGAACCTAGGGGCTATCTACCTCTGAGCGATACCCCCAGTCCTATTTTATTTTGAAACAGGGTCTTGATGAGTTGCTGAGACTGGCCTCAAACCTGCGATCTTCCTGTCTCAGTCTCCCAAGTACTGGGATTACAGGCATGCGCCACTGCATCTGGTGAGCTTTCTTTCTTTCTTTTTGTGGTACTGAGGATTGAACCTAGGAGCATTCGACCTCCAAGCTTCACCCCAAGCCCTATTTTATTTTTATTTTGTAACAGGGTGTCGCTAGGTTGATGAGAGTCTCACTACTTGCTGAGGATGTCCTTGAACCTTTGATCCTCCTGTCCCATCCTCCCAAGTACTGGGGTTACAGGCATGCACCAACACACCTGACTCTAGTAAGCTTTCTTAATAATAAAAATTTGTAGACAACTAAATAGAAATATCTTTGTGGATTTTTTTTTGGTGGTGGTGGTAATGAGAATTGAACTCAGGGATGTTCTATCTTTGAGCTATACCTTTAGCCTTCAGGCCTTTCAAAAAATTATTTATTTTGAATCAGTCATGCTAAGTTGCTGACTAGCCTTGAAGGTAGAATCCTCTTGTTTCAACCTCCCAAGTTCTGGGATTACAGGAGTGTGCCAACGCACAAGGCTTCCCTGTGGACATTACTAAAGTTTGCAACTACTTTTCTTTGTAAGTTGCAGCCCAGTCGCTAATGTACCCATCCCCAAAAGCAAAATTCATATTTAGTTAAACATACGTCATTATCTAGCTAGATACTTGAGCAAAGAGAAATGAGAGCAGCTGCACTATCACATTGAAGGAAAGGGATTTCAGTTTTCAACCAACCTTTTTGTTAACGTCAGGGTCAGTGGTGTGTTTTTTGTCACAAGCATGGTCTCCTTGCTCTTCAGAGTCTGCGTCAGAGCATTCACAGCTTCCAGCATCTTCTGAATCCGAACAAGTCTTTTCTTTAACTTTATTTTCCAGAAGTGCAGGGACCTTTAAATTATTACAGAAACACGTTATTTGAAGTCAACTAGTTATCTTTTTGTTATTAAATGTATTAGTGCCAGCCGGGCGTGGTGGTGCATGCTTATAATCCCAGTACTTGGGAGGCGAGACTAGAGGATCGCAGGTTCGCGGCCAGCCTCAGCTACTTAGTGAGGCCCTCTACAACTTAGTGAGACCCTGTTTAAAAATAAAAGAATAAAGAATAGGGCTGGGGGTGTAGCTCAGAGATAGAATGCCCTTGGGTTCAATTCCCAGTACCGGGGGAAAAAAAAAAAGACAGGCAAGGTGGTCCCAGTTGCTTGGGAGGCTGATGTAATCACTTGAGTTTGGGGTCAGCCCAGGCAACATGGCTTGATCTTGTTTCAAAAAAATTCACTAGCCGGGCATGGTGGTGCATGCTCGTAATCCCAGTACTTGGGAGGCTGAGACATGAAGATCACAGGTTTGATGACAGCCTCAGCAAGTAGTGAGACTCTCATCAACCTAGTGAGACCCTGTTTCAAAAATAAAAATAAAATAGGGCTGGGGGTGTAACTCGGAGGTAGAATGCTCCTGGGTTCAATTCCTAGTACCACAAAAAAAAGGAAAAAAAAAAGACAAAAATCACTAAATAAGCTGGGAGAGTGGTATGCATCTGTAATCGCAATACTTGGGAGTCTGAGACAGGAGGATCGCAGGTTTGAGGACAGCCTCAACAATTTAGCAAGACTCTCAGCAACCTAGCAGATTGACCCTGTTTCAAAACAAGAAAATTATAAAGGGCTGGGGGTGTGGCTCAGAGGTAGAATGCTCCTGGGTTCAGTCCCCAGTACCACCACAAAAAAAAGATAAAATACCTCACTAAATAAATCAATAAATGTACTATATTTCAGGAAAATGAAAATTATTTGTTTGAATATTGCATTCCTTTGGATAGGATAACTTTACTGCTAGGAACATGGTTCCTAGGAAAATGGCTATGAAGGCAGCTTAGTGAGACCCTGAGCAATTTAGTGAGACCTTCAGAAACTTAGATCCTGCGGCACACGCTTGTAATCCCAGTACTTGGGAGGCTGAGACAGGAGGATCAAGGTTCACAGCCAGCCTCAGCTACTTAGGGAGGCCCTCCACAACTTAGTGAGACCCTGTTTCAAAAATAAAAAATAAAATAGGGCTGGGGGTGTAGCCCAGAGGTAGAATGCCCGTGGGTTCAGTCCCCAGTACTGCCACCAAAAAATAAATAAATAAATAAATAAATAAATAAACAAATGAAGGTTTCTTTTAGAAAGTCTTTCATTTTCCCTCCTGTAAACATGGTACTAGTGATTGAATACCCCATGAACATTCTACCTCTGAGCTATACCCTCAGCCCTATTTTACTTTGAAACAGGGTCTCAGTAAGTTGTGGAGGGTCTTGCTAAGTTGCTAAGGCTATCCTTGAACCTGTGATCCTCTTGTCTCAGCCTTCCAAGTACTGGTATTACAAGGTTGTGGCACCATGCCCAGCTACTTTATAAATCTTTTAAAGAAGATTTTCTTGACAATTTTAACAAAATCTTCATACTCTGGGATTCAAAGCACAACTTTCCTATAATATATGTTGTATCTAACTTGGAAATACAAAGCCAGGCATGGTGGCACGCATGTGTAATCCCGGTACTTGGGAGGCTGTGCTTGTTTGAGGACAGACTCAGCAAGTAGCAAGACTCTCAGAAACTTAGTGAGACCCTGTCTCAAAATATAAAAGGTCTGGGGGTGTAGCTCAGAGGTAGAATGCCCCTCGGTTAAATCCTCAGTATCAATATATATATATATATATATTACTGGAATTCCCCCAATTTAATTCCTTCCACAGAACAGATGATCAATTTTCTTTTTTCTTTCTGCTGGGGATTGAACTCAAGGGCCTTCTACCTCTGAGCTACACCCCTATCCCTTTTTATTTCGAAACAGTCTTGCTAAGGTGCCCAGGCTGGCCTTGAACCTGCGATCCTCATCTCGGCCTCCCCAGTACTGGGATTACAGGCGTGTGCCACCATGCCAGCCAGATAATCAATTTTTGAAGGCAAACTGTGATCCTTCACTTAAGCCTTTAATTAAAAGACTTACAAAATTGCCTTTATTACTGCCTAAATTCTAATTATTTAATCCCTGCCCTTCTAAAATGTAAAACAAAAAGAACACTAGGAATCCAGCACAATATGACTTTTGAACTCATGAGACTGCTCTTCAGTAAGTTACATACTGGTAACCATACTATTCCATACTATTTTTTAAGCTTACTGTAAAAATTATCAAGAAGCACATGGCTATCATTAATAGTTTCACAAATGAAGACCAGGATACAAAAAGATAAAAGCTTCACCTAGAACAACAGAACAATTCAGGAACAAAAGGACAAATACACTTTCAAATTTCATTACCACAGTTAGAAACATCACAAAGAGCATTTCTAAACATGCCCACAGACTGAAAATTGTTACTTTTTTGAAACACGGTCTCACTAAGTTACCAAGGCCTCACTAAGTAGCTGAGGCTGACAGCGAATCCTCCTGTCTCAGCCTCCCAAGTACTGGGATTGCAGGCATGCGCCACCACGCCTGGCTGAAAACTGTTATATTTAATAACAGATTTATTTATTTATTTCTGGGGGGGGGTGGGTACTGGGGATTGAACCCAGGGGTGTTCTACCACTGAGCTACACCTCAGCCCTTTTTATTTTGATGCAGGACCTCAATAAATTGCCGAGGCTGGCCTTGAACTTGCAGCCCTCCTATTCCAGCCTCCCAAGTTACGGGCCTGTGCTACCAGGCCTGGCTGATCATTTTTAAAGTTTTAATATTACTTTATATTGTTTTATACCCTTTAAAAGATTTCCACATAAACAACAGTAACATATGTTCTTCATACCTTCTGAACTCCTGATAAATCTTTCTTCAATCCCGTGACAGTCTGGTATAGGATCTTGTAACCAAAAGGGGAAAAAAAAAGAATCAACATAAAAACTAGACAGTAATATACACACATTGCACCATTAAACACTGTGGATTAAATAGTATCTTCTATGATTATATTTAAACTTTACCTCATGGTAACATAAAGTTTATAGCAAGATGTTACTCTTCTACACCAGGTACACCAAGCCCACAGGTCAAATCTAACCAGCTACCCAATAGTTTTTACAAATGAACATTTGCAATTAATCTGACAACAGTGAACCTCAATAAGTGAAATGTTATCCCCTCTCCCCAAATAATTCCATCCTTCTCTCATTAGTAGATCTATATTACAAAAGTTATATTTAATTATTATTAGAGGCCGGGTGTGGTGGCGCACTCTTGTAATCCCAGTAGTTGGGAGGCTGAGATAGGAGGATCACAGGTTCGGGCCAGTCTCAGCTTCTTAATGAGGCCCTCCACAACTTAGTGAGACCCTATTTCAAATTAAAGAGTAGCCGGGCGTGGTGGCGCACGCTTGTAATCCCAGTACTTTGGGAGGCGGAGACCAGAGGATCCGGGTTCGCGGCCAGCCTCAGCTCGCGCGCTCTCTCTCTCTCTCTCTCTCTCTCCCCGTCTCTCTCTCCCTTTCTACTTAGTGAGCCCCTCCGCAACTTCGTGAGACCTGGTTTCAAAATAAAGTATAAAAAAATAG
>PVJS01050499.1:0-14290 GCA_004027185.1 Glis glis | reverse complement strand
AAGGGGCGGGACCGGAGGGGCCGGAAGGGGCGGGACCGGAAGGGCAGGCCCGGGCGGGCGCCTAAGAGCGGCCCGGCCGTCGCGCTTCCTTTTCCGCGCCGCCTGGGGAGGGAGAGCATGCGGCCGCTGAGGGCCCTGCCAGCGGGGCTGCGGCCCGGCCTGCCCGCCGGTGCCCGGGCTCTTCCAGGTGAGGGTGCTCGCGACCGCGGCTTCTTCTCTGCTCGTGCCGGCTCCCCCGTCCCGCGGCAGCCGAGGGCGGCCCGGAGGTGCGGTGGCCTCCGTCCCGGGCCCGCGCCCGAGCACGCGGCGGGCACCAGGGCAGCGCTCCCGCCCTGCAGACGCGGCCCGGGCCTTCCCTGCGAGCCTGAACGCGGCGTCACACCGGGTCACTCACCCAGCCCAGAAGTGAGTCGTGTGTGGCTCCCAGGAGCGAGGCGCGTGCGAGGAATGCCGGTGGCTTCGTGCTCCTCCGCTTCGAACGGATCCTTCTCGTGTCCCCAGCGAAGCTGTTGCTCGCCTTTGGCTGTTTGAGCCTAACCCTTAACTGGGGGACTTCCTTGTTCTTAAAGGAGCATTTTAGAAAGAGGGAGACGATTCTCTTAGATGTTAAGACTCTCAGCCGTACTTGGTGAGTGGCTTTGAAAGTAACAAGCTGTTTGCTCATAGCCAGTACTGGTCTCAACATGTTGGTACAACTCGCCGGCATTTTTTCCTGACTCTTAATCCCTTTTTTTTTTTTTTGCGGTACTGGGGATTGAACCCAGGGGCATTCTACCTCCGAGCTACACCCCAGCCCTATTTTTTATTCTTTATTTTGAAACAGGGTCTCATTAAGTTGCGGAGGTCTCACTAAGTAACTGAGTCTGGCTTTGAACCTGCGATCCTCCTGTCTCAGCCTCCCAAGTACTGGGATTACAAGCGTGCGCCTCCACGCCAGGCTTTTTCCTCACAAATGTAAACATGCTCGAAAGAGGAGGCTTTGAAGTTGGAGAACAGAATGTGCAAGTATAGAAAGATCTTGATGTTGACAATGCATGAAAGTTAACACAAAAGCACCGCTAGTTCATTTAAGAATGGCTATATTGCCGGACCCGTTTGTGCACGCCTATAATCTCGGTACTTGAGAGGCTGAGACTGGAGAAACGCCTGGTTAGAGGTCATAAGAAGTGGGGTTGGAGGTATGCCTCGGAGGTAGAATGCCCCTGGGTTCAATCTCCAGTACTACAAAAAAGGAAAGAATCCTCTATTACCAGTATTAGAGTGTTTGCTCCCATCCGGAAGGACTCACCACCTGTAATTTTGTGTTCATGGTGGTCTCGGGTTTTTTGTTTTGCGTACTGGGGATTGAACCCAGTAGCCCCCTACGACCAAGCAATGTCCCCAGCTCTTATTTTGAGACAGGGTCTCACTAAGTTGCAGAGGGTGGCCTTAAACTTGTCAGGCTCCTGAGAGCTGGGATTACAGGTGCTATACTATTGTGGCTTGCTGTTTCTTGATTTGAGAGGAATGGGGTAGTTAGCAGTTTTATATACATATGCATCTCAAGACATTCATTTTCTTAAGCTTTAAAAATGAGGTATGTATGTTACATAATTTTTGTGAATTATAACATTAAACTTAAACTTTTCGGATTGGAACTATTCATTACCAAGTTTGTGTTCTGGTTTTTTAAAATATGCGCTCATTGGTGCATTGTAACTGTCTGTCATAGACTCAAAATTAAATAAACATACGTGCACATATCACTTGATGTATTTCCCTTCACATGCCACCCTGGTTCCAAGTTTGTATTCTGTATTCCTAATACTGCTTGTGTAAAACATGTCATCATTTCAAGACGTGAAAGTGATAAAACTTGTTTTGCAAGTTCCAGCTTTATCCATCTTAATAAATCATTCTTCAGAACTGTTTGGTGTCTAAAATACCAGATCTGCCATGTTTTTAGATGAAGGTCTGCAGGCTTGTATTTGTGGGTGTAACCTTTACCCTGGCTGGTAGTTCATCCTGTCAAGCTCTGAGACCAAAAAGCAATGGCTTTATACTCAGGACCATCGTGCCTTAAAATCAGTACTGCCACAGTGAAGGATAGAATAAAAATGTTGCCACCATTTTCCTGCCCTTGCTAATGATAAATGTTAACAGCTTAGAAAGCTCATTTATGGAGTTGGAGAGTCAGGTTGCAAAGATTGTGTTTATGCCCCTGACAGGAATGAAATTCTCACTGGATTATATTCCCACACATAAGGTGCCAGACAAACAGAAGTACAAGTGAAAATTCACAAATATTTAATTTCTAGGTGCAGAAGAGCCCATGTGTTTTGAAGATGTGTGAAGGTCATAACATGTTTTCCAAAAATTGTCATAGAAGATGACTGAAAAAAACTACTAGGGCACAACTGCGTGTTAGAAGATACCAAAAGGTAACGTTGGGTGCTTTTCATTTTCTTTGTGATAATTCTCACTAAAAATCAGTAGCCAAAATGTGTGACATTTCATGACATAGATAAGTTTAATAGCTGGCACAGTGATGACTTAAATTTTTGCCGTTTACCCAGCTGAGCGTTTCTTTGAAGAAACAATTTCAAGACTGAGATGCCAGTAATCTATATTTATCAATTACTGAAATGTAGTGCAATGTTTTTATTGAAATTGTGATATTCTTTTCATCATAGGGTAGCTGTGATGAATGGTCAGGCCCTCAGCTGTGGTGTTCAGAATTGCTGTAAGTAAGTATGCTTTCTTTTCTTTTTTGCGGTACCGGGCATTGAACCCAGGGGCAAGGGCGTTCTACCTCCGCACTTACCCTGGCCCTATTTTTTTATACTTTATTTTGAAACTGGGTCTCACGAAGCTGCAGAGGGCCTCACTAAGCTGAGGCTGGCCGTGAACCCAGATCCTCCAGTCCCCGCCTCCCAAGTACTGGGATTACAAGTGTGCGCCACCATGCCCGGCAGCATTGATTTTTTGAGTACTTAGTGAATATTGAGGATACTGAGAACTTATTATTATTTTTTTTTTTTTGTGGTACCGGGGATTGAACCCAGGGGCGTTCTACCTCCGTGCTACACCCCTGGCCCTATTTTGTATACTTTATTTTGAAACCGGGTCTCATGAAGTTGCAGAGGGCCTCACTAAGTAGAGAGACAGACAGACAGAGCTGAGGCTGGCCGCGAACCCAGCTCCTCCGGTCTCCGCCTCCCAAAGTACTGGGATTACAAGCGTGCGCCACCACGCCCAGTAGAACTTAATTTTTTGAGTTTGAGTAAAAGTGATTTTCACTGCTGACTTCTGACTTTTGTTTTGTTTTGAGGTGTGGCATTTCAACCTTTAGAAGGAAGAATGAAGAATTCTCAAGAAAACTTGAACAGAAGCAAATGCTACAAATCAATATTTTATTTGATAAACAATAAATTATGTAGAAAAATACATGCTTTAACTGCTCTAGGCAATAAATTCTGTTTTCTTTAAACTATGTCTTACAGGCCTTTTTTTTATAGTACTGGGGGTGGAACCCAGGGCATTCTACCTCTGAGCTATACCCCAGCCCTATTTTTTTATTCTTTATTTTGAAATAGGGTCTCTCTAAGTTGTGGAGGGCCTCACTAAGTAGCTGAGGCTGGCGGCGAACCTGGATCCTCCTGTCTCAGCCTCCCAAGTACTGGGGATTACAAGCGTGCGCCACCATGCCCGGCTTACAGGCCTATTTTTAATCTACTTTTAAGGATATAGTTCTTTTCAATAACTAGCTGAGTGGTGAGTCCCATTGAGGTGGTCAGCTGGGGAGACATTTAGAGTACCTCTTCCCTTTCTAGTTTTGGGGGTTTCTGGCCCCAGTCACTAGATATTACTTGGTGGTGTACCTTAAAAACAGCTGATTGGAATCTCCTGAACTCAAGTGCTAATAGCAATCAGATTGCCCCTTACAAGTAAAGATGGCACCTTTTTTCCCTCCTTTGAGAAGGTCTATGTTGCTCCATGGACTCAGACTCTTCCTGCTTCAGCCTCCCTGGTAGTTGGGATTGCAGGCATTCGCTAACCATAGCAACGGGTTACCTTTTTATGACCTATAGATTTATTTTTGTAAACCAAAAGTAATCCTAGTAAAAGTAATAACTAGCAATATGCTTTACTAAGGGAAATAGTAACCAGATAGGCAGGTCTGACAAGAACCTATCGCTACCTGAGTAAAGGTTTAAATTTAGCCAAATCTTTTACCCTGTTGAGTCTATAAGTTACATGCTTTTATCAAGGCTATAATTTGCATGTGATAGGCCCAGTTGAACTTTGTCAAACTTGCAGCAATATCCTAATCACGTCCCATCAGGGAATATTTAAAACCATCTTTCAGCTGGGTGTGGTGGTACATGCCTGTAATTCTAGTACTTGGGAGGCTGAGACAGGATCACAGGTTCTAGACCAGCCTTAGCAACTTAGGGAGATCGTGTTTCAAAATAAAATTGGCCAGGGGGCTTAGCTCAGGTAGAATGTTTCTAGGTCCAATTCCCAGGACCAAAAAGAAAAACCATCTTTTTTCCTATCCAGTGTTTAATACTTCCCAATTATAAAATTGAGGCTATTGTATGGATCCTAGTTTTATAAAATAGTATTGCCCTCACCCTACAGAGCCACTCACAAAAATATTGAAGTACAGTATGAGAAGGCAAAAAATATAAAAGCCAGGATCTTAGAAACAAGATTGTAGTAAGTAAACAGTTTGTTGAAGACTAGTTTCACATGGTGAGAATATAATGTCTGGCACTAGGAGGTATTCAATAAGTAGTGAATGGCTTCTCGAGATTAAGCTCTGAAGTGTCAATTTTGAGAGGACAGAATCTTAGTTAATAACTTGGCACTTGTGTGATGACATTTTGTATTCTCTAAGAATCTTTAAAGCTTTGAAAAATAAGAACTAAAAGGATTTTAGGAGATTGGTATGTTTTGTCTACTTTTTCAGAGCAAATTCCTAAAAAGACTTAGAAGTTGCCAAAGTTGGAGGCCAGCCCATGCAACTTGGACCTTGTTTCACAATAAAAAAAGGCTGGGGATCTAGCTCAGTGGTGGAGTACCCTTGGGTTCAATCTCCCCTATTGCAGGAAAAGATAAGAAGCTGGTTATTGTGGCCTGTGCCTATAGTCCCAGCTGCTGGTGAAGCTGTGACAGGAGGGTCCCTTGGGACCCAGAGGAGTTCAAAGCCAGCCTGGGCAGCAGAGCAAGACCCCCATCTCAAAGAAAAATGGAAGATGGTTTGCAAATTGGTTTCTTTGCTTTTAATGGAACTTTTATTACAACAAGAGTTAATTTGTGAATTATTGGTTCCTTGATTTCATTTTTTCCCCCCATTTTACCTGGTTTGTGTGTGTATGTGGTACTAGGGATTGAACCCAAGGGCATTCTACCTCTGAGCTGTACCCCCAGTCTGGTCTACCTAAGTTCTCTTGGGCTAGCCTTTGAACCTGCTAGCCTTGGGTCAGCCTCCAAAATACTAGGATTACAGGCATATGTTACCACGCCCAGCTTAACATGGTTTATATATATGGGAAATTTCCTAGACTGAGTCCATATGCTTCAAAAGCAATATATTTGCATAATATACATACCAATATAGCATGGAAAAGCCTTACATTTGAGGCTTAAGGTTATAGAAATTACAGCCTTTTTTTTATCAATTGGGCAAGTTTACAAGTGTAAGAAAAAATGGTTTACAATAATTCATAGGTAAGAGTGTTGCCATCTTGTAACTTATTAGAGTGGTATAAATCCACATTTTTCACATTGCAACATATTTTTATCTGTTTATCATGTATACTGGGCTAACCAGAACTTTTTAAAAATAGGATTCTCCTTGGCAACCTAAACTTAATTTAAACCACTTTAAATCATCCACATTGTTCTAAATTTTAAATTTCTATTGGTTTTAGAGTTTGGATTTCGTGTTTATTCCATTAATTATGGAGGGACCACATTTTTTTTTTTTTTTTGCGGTACAGGGGATTGAACCCAGGGGCGTTCTACCTCCGCGCTACACCCCCAGCCCTATTTTTTATACTTTATTTTGAAACCGGGTCTCACAAAGTTGCGGAGGGCCTCACTAAGTAGAGAGAGGGAGAGAGAGAGAGAGAGAGAGAGAGAGAGCTGAGGCTGGCTGCAAACCTGGTTCCTCCGGTCTCCGCCTCCCAAAGTACTGGGATTACAAGCGTGCGCCACCACGCCCGGCCACATTTTTATATTTTTTAAATGGCATCCCAATGTATTCCTGTACACAGCATTACCTGAAACATCTCAGAATCAATCTTGAATACACTTTTACCCAAATAGAAGTGAAAAAGGAAATTTTCCTGAAATTGCTTATTCATCACTAGAGAAAACAGCTGTTCCAGGGCCATATGTGTCAATAAACTGTTGGAGCTGTTTTTGGCACTGGGTCAGATAGAGATCCCGTTGCTCTAAGAACTCTTCATTGTACAGTTCAAATGGAAATACTGCATTTGGAGCAACACAAAACACAGTGGCCCCTAGATGAAGGAAATACAGAGTAAATGAGAGACTTAAAATGCTAAATATGACACCACATTTTCAACCAAAATAGTCTAATGAAGGTTTAGAAATCAAATTCTAACCTATTAAGTATATTTTACTAATCCTTATTTAAATATGACCTTTTTTCTTGCCCAAAATGATATGACCTTGAGTAAAAGACCAAATCTGGTTCTATAGCTGCTTTTATTTTGTTTTTTGTGGGACTGGGGATTGAACCCAGGAGCATTCTGCCTCTGAGCTAAACACCCAGCCCTATTTTTTATTTTTTTAAATTTGAAAACAGGGTCTCATAAGTTGAGGAGGGCCTCACTAAATTGCTGAGGTTGGCCACGAACCTGTGAGCCTCCTATTTTAGCTTCCCCAGTACTGGGATTACAGGCATGTGCCACCACACCTGGCTTGTATCTGATCTTTAGTAAGAAGTGACCCTTCAATTAGAAGCCAAACCCTTCACACATGCTCTGGATCCAGTGCCCTCTTATCTTTCTAAGGACTTAACTCCTTTGATCCCCTATCTTTTATTTTTTTGTTTTTGTTTTTTAAGATCAGTTTTCCAGGCTGGTCTTGGACTATAGGTGCACTATCATGCTTGGCATTGCCCTTTCTGTAGTATTATTAATAATACTGTACATCATATGTTTTAGTATGTTACATCTTTTTTTAAAAAAAAATCCCTCCTGAAGCCAGCTGTGTTTTAGTATGTTACATCTTTTTTTAAAAAAAAATCCCT
Organism: Glis glis; assembly: GCA_004027185.1. NCBI lineage: Eukaryota > Metazoa > Chordata > Mammalia > Rodentia > Gliridae > Glis > Glis glis. The sequence continues at coordinate 7,023 of PVJS01050499.1, read as the reverse complement.
CCTGAAGCCAGCTGTGTTGGTGCACGCCTGTAATCCCAGTACTTGGGAGGCTGAGACAGGAGAATCTCTGGGAGAGAGAGAGAGAGAAAGGGAGGGGGAGAGGGAGGGGGAGAGAGAGAGAGACAGGGAGAGAGACAGGGGGAGAGAGAAAGAGCTGAGGCTGGCCACGAACCCCGATCCTCCGGTCTCCGCCTCCCAAAGTACTTGGATTACAAGTGTGCGCCACCACACCCGGCTTCCAGAATTCTTTATGCAACACAAAAATTCAAGTGTAGAAACAATCATGCATAGTGAAGTTAATATCAGATGATACCTATAATTAGTAAATGTTCAAATTCTAACAAGTCTTACTTGATTGTTATTCTTTTTTTTTTTTTTTGCGGTACCGAGGATTGAGCCCAGGGGTGTTCTACCTCCGAGCTACACCCCGGCCCTATTTTTTATACTTTATTTTGAAACCGGGTCTCACGAAGTTGCGGAGGTCCTCACTAAGTAGCTGAGGCTGGCCGTGAACCCGGATCCTCCGGTCTCCGCCTCCCAAGTACTGGGATTACAAGCGTGCGCCACCACACCTGGCCGATTGTTACTCTTAAAATAATATCTTATTATTATTATTATTACTATTATTATTATTATTATTATTTTGTGGTACTGAGGATTGAACCCAGGGGCATTCTGCCTCTGAGCTATACCCCAGCCCTATTTTATTTTTTATTTTTACTTTATTTTATTTATTTATTTATTTATTTATTTATTTATTTATTTATTTTTGCGGTACTGGGAATTGAACCCAGGGGCACTCGAGCTACACCCCCAGCCCTATTTTTTTATTCTTTATTTTGAAACAGGGTCTCACTAAGTTGCGGAGGCCTCATTAAGTAGCTGAGACTGGCCGCAAACCAGCGATCCTCCTGTCTCAGCCTCCCAAGTATTGGGATTACAAGCGTGCACCACCACGCCCAGCTTATTTTTTATTTTGAAACAGGGTCTTACTAAGTTGCAGAGGGCCTTGCTAAGTTGTTGAGGCTGGCCACTAACCTTCGATTCTCCTGTCTCAGTTAAAATAATGTTTAAAATATACATAATAAGCTAAGAATATTTAAGTTTAAAATTATTTGTAGGGATTATTAATTTAATACATTACCATATTTCAATGTGAGAGATGTTTCAAATAATAATACTGCAATTAGTACATCTTCTTTGAGCACTTTATTCCTTAAGTTCAGTCGAGCATGGGCTTCAGATAAGGAAACTCTAAAAAAGAAAACTGATGCTAATAAAAATATGTTGATATTACAAAAATTATATATGTTTTGTCAGAAACAAACCAAGACACACAAACATTAGCTACACATTAAAGAACAGCATATTTGTTTTTTTGTGTGTGTGTTACCGGGGATTGAACCCAGGGGCGTTCTACCTCCGCGCTACACCCCCGGCCCTATTTTTTATACTTTATTTTGAAACCGGGTCTCACGAAGTTGCGGAGGGCCTCACTAAGTAGAGAGAGAGAGAGAGAGAGAGAGAGAGAGAGAGAGAGAGAGAGCTGAGGCTGGCCAGGATCCCGGATCCTCCGGTCTCTGCCTCCCAAAGTACTGGGATTACAAGCGTGTGCCACCACGCCTGGCTAGAACAGCATATTTGTAATCCCAGTACTTTGGAGGCTGAGACAGGAGGATTGCAGTTTTGAGGCTAGCCTCAGCAATTTAGTGAGACCTTGTTACAAAATAAAAATAAAATTGGACTGGGGGTATGGCTCAGGGGTAGACTGTCCTTGGGTTCAATCCCCAGTTCAGTACCATCCCCTTCCCAAAAAAAGGGAGAAAAAGAAAAAAAGAGCATATTCTTACCTTAAAAAAAAACTAGAGTTGGGCATGGGGGTGCGTGCTTGAAATCCCAGTACTTGGGAGGCTGAGAGAGGAGGATCACAGGTTTGCAGCCAGTCTTAGCAACTTAGTGAGGTCCTCTGCAACTTAGTGAGACCCTGTTTCAAAATAAAAGAATAAGAGCAGGGCGTTGTGGTGCACACCTGTAATCTCAGTACTTGGGAGGCTGAGACAAGAGGATGGTAGGAAGCCGGACATGGTGGTGCATGCTTGTAATCCCAGTACTTTGGGAGGCGGAGACTGGAGGATCCGGGTTTGCGGCCAGCCTCAACTCTCTCTCTCTCTGTCTCTGTCTCTGTCTCTGTCTCTCTCTCTGTCTGTCTACTTAGTGAGGACCTCCGCAACTTCGTGAGACCCGGTTTCAAAATAAAGTATAAAAAATAGGGCCGGGGGTATAGCGCGGAGGTAGAATGCCCCTGGGTTCAATCCCCGGTACCGCAAAAAAAAAAAAAAAAAGAGGATGGTAGGTTCGTGGCCAGCCTCAGCTACTTAGGCCCTCCGCAACTTAGTAAGACCCTGTTTCAAAAATAAAGAATAAAAATAGGGCTGAGGGTGTAGCTCGGAGGTCGAATGCCCCTGGGTCCAATTCCCAGTACTGCAAAATAAATAAATAAATAAATAAATAAATAAATACATACATACATACATACATACATACATAAATTTTAAAAATCGGGCTGGGGGTGTAGCTTGAATGTAGAATGCTCCTGGGTTCTATCTCCAGTACCACACACATACACAAAAAATAGTCCTTTCTAAAGTATTTTTCCCCCTACCAACTTAGACTATTCCAGAATAAGCAAGTATCCTGACTTATCGGAGTTGGTTTCTATCCTGGCTTCTATTTATCATTCTATCCCCACCAACACTACCACCAAGTTCTGTTCAGATAAATACACAGGAAAATAATCTTCACTAAATATCTCTTATAGACACATCCTAAATGTTTTCATCTGGTTGATCTGAAGTCCCCATAGATTCCTGCAATTTCAGTGTTAAAAGGGATTTTAGAGTTCAAATTTCAAACTCATAACAGATAAGTGAATTTTCTCTACAGCATCCTGGGCTATTCATTATCCAATCTCTTTTGAACCTCTCAGCATTTGCTGCTTCATGAGGCAATCTGTCCCTTTATTTTTAAATTTTTTAATAAGCTTTGTTACCTGGAAAATCTCCCTTAATCTTCATTAGATAGATGTGATGTACTTGAATGACTGCTGTACTTGAGAATCAGAAAACCTAGGCTAAGTCTCTAGGCTTCAGCTGTGACTTTATATAAATAATTTTGTTTCTGAGATTCTTTTGGAACTCAGCTATAAATGGGGATAAGTAAAGGCATTTGAAAATTTTGCAACTAGCCTACAAAGCTTACATAAATCTAAGCTGAAATTAGTTGCGTTGCAATTTCCGCCCACTGGTCTTTTGTTCTGTCTGCCAGGACTACAGAACAAGCCCAGTGCCTCTCAGATGTGACAGCTCTTCAAATGCTTAGGTAGCCTTTATAGTTGCCCCATGCTTTCTTTTCTCCATGCTAAATATCCTTAGTACCTTTAATATTTCTCAAGGGCTGGGAGTGTAGCTCAGTAGTAGAACACTTGCCTAACATGTGTGACGCCCTTGGTTTTATCCCTAGCACCAGAAAGAAAGTACTATGTCACGAGACATAATTTTTAGCCCCTCACCATCCTGACTACTCTCCTTGTGACCAGATTTGATTAATCTTCCTTTTCAGTATAGTACTAATGTGTGATTTGACTAGCAGAGTGGAGAAGCAGAACCAACATTCTCTTGCTCTTGATATATGTTTTATTAATATAATCCCAAACCTCAGTGTTCCAACAGCTGTATTACAGTGTTTGTTCATATTAAACATAAGCAGAATGAAACCAAGTCCATTTCATGTCAAGTCACATCACCCTTCTCCCTACATTCATACTTGTCTAGAGAGTTTGGGAACTTAATTGAAGACTTTGTATTTATTCTATTAACTTCCTTCTTGAGATTATAATTCAAACCTGTGAAGGGCTCTCCAATGTCGCTTATTTACATATATGATTATGGTGTCCCTGATGTCCTCATCTAAGCTCCTTCTAAAAATGTTGATCAGTACAGAAAATGTATAGAGCCTTTCACAGAAAGAGAAGAGAGTAATGTTTGGCTTTACTTCTCTAGAACAGCAAATCTCTTATGTGGAAGCTAAAAAAAAAAGTTGAACTGAAAGTGGAATAGTGATGACTAGAGATTGGGAAGGCTGGGAGAGAGTGGAAAAAGGAAGGTTGAATTTGAACAGTGCACACTATATGCATGTATGAAAATATCACACTGAACCCTATTAATATGTGCAATTAATATGTATGAATAGCAAATTAAAAATAAAATCAACTCTGCTTTATTTTTGGATCAATATAGTCATATGTAAACAGTCATGAGTTTAAATACAAAATATTTTTTACTATAGACAAAAATACATTATGAGAAAATAGAACTTGTAAAGTTTGAATCAGTATAATTTTATTTATTCATTTATTTTTGTGATACAGGGGATTGAACCCAGGGGCACTCTACCTCTGAGCTACACCCCCAGCCCTATTTTATTTTTATTTTGAAACAGGGTCTCACTAAGTTGCTGATCACCTCACTAAGTTGATGAGGCTGGCTTTGAACCTGCTATCCTCTTGTCTCAGCCTGCAAGTACTGGGATTACAAGCGTGCACCACCACGCCCGGCTTAAGTATCTTAAGTTGGGGAAATTAACTAAACATTTATCTTTTACAGACTTATACTTAATATTTCCTATTGTGTGTGTATGGGGGTTGGGGGAGGCAGGATAGTGGGGATTGAACCTAGGGGCAGTCTATATCCCAGTCCTTTTTATTTTTTGTTTTGAAACAGGTATTGCTAGGTTGTTGAAAGTCTCACTAAGTTGCTGAGGCTTGCCTACAACCCACAATCCTCCTGTCTCAGTCTCCCTCCCAAGTACTGGGGTTATAGGCATGTGCCACCATGCCTGGCCCTCCAGTCCTTCATGTCTTATTTTATATTCCAGTAGTAAGAAAATACTGTAATGGATTATTTTACTTATGGTCCTGCTTAGAATTTTTTTGAGATTATACTTTAGTATATCAAATGAAGTAATGATCTACCAATAGAGAATTGTATAGATTATGGTAAAGCCACATCGCAATACAGTAAAACTGTGGTGCAATTTCATTAAATGGAATTAATAAAATTAAAATGGAGCCGGGCGTGGTGGCGCACACTTGTAATCCCAGTACTTTGGGAGGCGGAGACCGGAGGATCCGGGTTCGCGGCCAGCCGCAGCTCACGCATGCGCGCGCGCACGCAAGCGTTCTCTCTCCTTCCCTCCCTCCCTGTCTCTCTCTCTCTCTCTCTCTCTCTCCTTAGCAAGGCCCTCCGCAACTTCGTGAGACCCGGTTTCAAAATAAAGTATAAAAAAATAGGGCCGGGGGCGTAGCGTGGAGGTAGAACGCCCCTGCGTTCAATCCCGGGTACCGCAAAAAAAAAATTAAAATGGAATAATGTAATTATTTCTGTACATACATGATTCCATTGATGACATCCATCTATACAAAAAACATATACATTTATATGCTTACACATTTTTTTTTTTTTGCGGTATTGGGGATTGAACCCAGAGGCATTCTACCTCTGAGCTACACTCCCAGCACTATTTTTCATTCATTATTTTTGAAACAGGCTCTCACTAAGTTGCGGAGGTCCTCATGAAGTAGCTGAGGCTGGCCGTGAACCCAGATCCTCCAGTCTCAGCCTCCCAAGTACTGGGATTACAAGCGTGCGCCACCACGTCCGGCTTACACATATGTTTAACATAGAGTGGTAGATATGTTAAATATATATAAAAAACCCCAAACATTTGTATTTGAATTCTGTGCAGTTTTCTCATACACATATCAGATAAGGAATATGATAAAATTAATTTAGTGAAAAGAAGTATTAGAGGTTCAAATTATTAGAGCTAAAAATATAACAACAGAAGTTATTAAGCTATCTTAAATTATTCTGGAACAAGGTAAATTATAAATCAGTTAACCACCAAACAAAGAGAAACAAGTGAAATAGATAAGTTAATTAAACACACCAAGTCACTACTGGCTTTACCATCTTGAATACCTACAAATATTTTAATGCAGATGCTGACAGTTTTGATCCACATATAAAGTCTGTTCTGATTCTGCGACTCGCTAGATAATAGCCATGAATCATTCTTTCTGCCTCCTCGCTGAATTCTACATCCAAATTCTTTGCAAAAGCCAGTAGCTAAGTTAAAATGTGAAAAAAATTAAGAGATTTAAGTTTTCTTATAGAATCTATATAAGAAAAGTACAAAGTATCTTACTTTTAAGAGTTTCATATTTTTGACATTGAGTAAACATCTAGGGCCATCTGGAGGTCACTGAGCACTTCAGATCATTCTTATACTTGCAAAGAATATTAAAGTTTACCTAGAATAATCTCCTCCCTCGCAGGGCAGAAACGTTCTGTGTAATGTGGATTTGAATGATTAGCCCATCTTTGCTTCCAGTAAAAGAAAGGCTGTCAGAAATTCATTTCTCTTTTGAACAGCTTTAATTCTTTGACAGTTTATTTCCTCATAACTTTATTTCATTGGCTCTAGAGCTACTTGCCCTCCTAACTTACCTTCCTTTCTTTTAAAGAACACTTAACTGAACACTTGCAATGAGGAAGGCACTGTGTTAACTGCTATTAAGATGGGCCCTAAAGATGCAGGAAAATCTGGATAGAGAATAATTCTACAACACAAAGATTATCATTGTTTTCTCTGAGTTATATGCTTTTTTATTTTAGCATCAGTGATTCCAAGTTCCTTAAGTACTTATTCCATGACATAATTCCCAGATTTTTAAATATCCTAGTTGTTTTCTAGTTTAGCAACCCACACAACCAAATGTTGAAATTAACTATAATAAGGTTGCTATTAAGAATAATATAGCCGGGCATGGTGGCGCATGCTTGTAATCCCAGTACTTTGGGAGGCGGAGATCGGAGGATCCTGGTTCGCGGCCAGCCTCAGCTCTCTTGCTCTCTCTCTCCCTGTCTCTCTCTCTCTCTCTCTCTCTCTCTCTCTCTCTCTCTC
>PVJS01050498.1:0-14290 GCA_004027185.1 Glis glis | reverse complement strand
AGGCCCTCCGCAACTTCATGAGACCCGGTCTCAAAGTATAAAAAATAGGGCCGGGGATGTAGCGCAGAGGTAGAACGCCCCTGGGTTCAATCCCCAGTACCGCAAAAAAAAAAAAAAAAAATTAACTTTAGGGCCGGGCGTGGTGGCACACGTTTGTAATCCCAGTACTTGGGAGGCTGAGACAGGAGGATCCAGGATAGCGGCCAGCCTCAGCTACTTCGTGAGGTCCTCTGCTACTTCGTGAGACCCGGTTTCAAAATAAAGGATAAAAAATAGGGCTGGGAGTGTAGCTTGGAGGTAGAATGCCCCTGGGTTTAATCCCCAGTACTGCAAAAAAAAAAAAACAAAACCGTAAAAGGAAGAGGAAGAGACACCATATACAGAGGAAATGTCATGTGAGGGCAATGCAAAAAGGCAGACATCTGCAAGACAAAGAAAGACCTCAGAAGAAACCAACCCTGCCAACACCTTGATCTTGGACTTTCAGCCTCCAGAACTGTGAGAAATTAAATGACTGTTGTTTAAGGCACCCAGGCTGCAGCATTTTGTCATGGCAGCCCTAGCAAACCAATACACTGGCCTGGAGCTCCTAGAGTGTCCTCTCCACAAAAAGACAGATATTGGCCGGGCGTGGTGGCACACGCTTGTAATCCCAGTACTCGGGAGGCTGAGACCGGAGGATCCAGGTTCGCGGCCAGCCTCAGCTACTTAGTGAGGCCCTCCGCAACTTCGTGAGACCCGGTTTCAAAATAAAGTATAAAAAATAGGGCCGGGGTGAACGCCCCTGGGTTCAATCCCTAGTACCGCAAAAAAAAAAAAGAAAGAAAGAAAGAAATAGAGTCTCAGCCAGGAATGTGGTGCATGCCTGTCATCCCAGTACTTGGGAGGCTGAGACAGGAGGATCACAGGTTCAAAGCCAGTCTCAGCGACATAGAGAGGCCCTCCTCAACTTAGTGAGACCCTGTTTCCAAATAAAAAATAAAATAAGGTTGGTGGTGTAGCTCGGAGGTAGAATGTCCATGGGTTCAATCCCTAGCACAAGAAAGAAGAAAAAGAAAGAAAAGAAAAAAAGAAAAGAAAAGGAAGGAAGGAAGGAGAGAGAGAGAGAGAGAGAGAGAAAGAAAGAAAGAAAGAAAGAAAGAAAGAAAGAAAGAAAGAAGAAACAGGATCTCACTATGTTATAGTGTACTGCTGGCCTCAAACCTGTGATCCTCCTGTCTCAGCCTCCCAAGTAGTACTGGGATTACAGGAGTGTGGCTTTAATCCCGGCTGGCAGGATCTCTGAGGTTGGCAGAGACCACACTGGGTAAGGCCTTACAGGCCTTATAAGGAGTTTGGTTGGGTCTCTCCCCAGAAAGCCGTTATATGGGGTGGCCATGTGGAAGTAGACACAGTGTAGACAATTTTATAGTCAGTTTGGTGGGAAGGGAAGGAGGAGAGAGAAAGGGAGTAGGACTGGGCTCTGGTGTAGATGAGGAATTTTGTTGGGCTAGCCAAGAGTTTATCTAGATAGCAAAAATGAGCCTCTCTAAATGCACTTGGGAAGAAGCAAGCAGAGGGAGGTGCAGAAGATGCAGATGATTAAGGAGTTAGGTGTCCTGAGAAACAGAAAGGGGCACCAGGCATTCAGTCAATTACCAAAGCCCTGAAGCTTTTTCAGAGATCCACAGACATATTTGAGTGCTAAAAATCAATCACTGACTCCAAATGTGTGTGTGTGTGTGTGTGTGTGTGTGTGTGTGTGTGTGTGGTACTGGAGACTGAACCCAGGGGCATTCTACCACTGAGCTACATACCCTCCAGCCCTATTTTTATTTTTATACATATCTATTTACTTATTTGGTGTTGGGGATTGAACCCAAGGGCATTCTACCTCAGAGCTACACTGCCAGCTTGTTGTTGTTATTGTTAATTTTTTATTTTCAAATAGGGTCTTACTAAGTTGCTGGGGTTGGCCTCAAACCTGCAATCCTCCTGTCTCAGCCTCCCAACTACTGGGATTACAGGAACCCACCACCAAGTCCAGCTCTATTTATTTGCTTATTTATTTATGGTACTGGGGAATCAACCCAGGGGCATTCTGCCTCTGAGCTACACCCCCAGCCCTATTTTATTTTTTATTTTTAAACTGGGTCTCATTAAATTGTGAAGGGCTTTGCAAATTACTGAGGCTGGCCACAAACCTTTGGTCCTTCTGCCTCAGCCTTCCAAGTACTGGAATTACGGGCTTGCACTACCATGCCCAACTACAGCTTTATTTTTTATTTTGAGACAGTCTTGCTAAATTGCCTAGGCTGGCCTCAAACTTTTGATCCTCCTGCCTCAACCTCCCAAATTGTTGGGATTACAGACATGTGCCACTGTGCCTGGCTGAAAATTAATGTTTAATTAAATCTCTGCTCGACATAATAGTACATCAACTTCATTTATGACCATATTTGACTTATACAAAAATGGTCTTGCATTTGAAAAAAGTTTGGGAGTTAGAATTCTTCTCACTCTGATATAAATCCTGCTAAGCATGGTTGCACAAACCTATAATCCAGCTACTCAGGAGGTTGAAGCAGGAGAATTGCAAGTTCAAGGTCAGCCTGGGCAACGTAATGAAACTCTGTGTCAATAAAATGAAATGAGAGCTGGGCATGGTGGCACAAGCTTGTAATCCCAGTACTTGGGAGGCTGGGACAGGAGGATCACAGGTTCACAGCTAGAGGTGTAGCTCAAAGGTACAGTGCCACAGTGCTTCCGGGTTCAATCAGCTTTCCATCACTGTGACAAAATAGCTGAGATAATCAACTTATAAGGAGGAAAGGTTTATTTTGGCTCATGGTTTCAGAGGTTTCAGTCCATGGTGGGTTGGCTCCATTGTTTGGGGGCCTATGATGTGGCAGAACATCATGGCAAGGAGCACATAGTTAAGCAAAGCTGCTAACATCCTGGTGGCCAGGAAACAGAAAAAGAGAGAGGAGGGACCTGGGTCCCAGTATCCCCCTTAAGGTCATGCTCCCAATCACCTAACTTCCTTCTGCTAGGCCCCGCCTCCAAAAGATTCCACAACCTCCCCAAAGTGCCACAGACTGGCAACCAAGCCTTTAACACATGGGACTTTGGGGGACACTCCTAAATTAAAATTGAGAAGTAGAGAATAGAGCCAGAGGAGATCTAAAACTGACCTTAGAGTGGGTTCATAGCATATGAGGGGCTGGTTTCAGGAAATTTGGTGGAGGAAGATTAGCAAAACCTTCTCTGATGTTTTTGTCATTGTTATCTGTGAAGTAGGAGATAAAATTGTCCCTTCCTTCTGTGAGCAGAGAGGGATATGGGGGTGGCAAAGAGGAATATGAAGCTGATTTGATTTTCTCTCCTCACCATTTCAGAGAGAAGAGAAAATGACTGGAAAGTGTGGAAGACCCAGTTGAGGTTGGTAACCATGAATAAATGGTTGTACCAATGTGCCTACTTGTGTGATCTTTTGGAGCATAATTTAACAATCTCCATGCAGGTCCAGAGAGGTTTGTTAGACTCCCCAGGGTTGGTTTTAGTAGGGTGGGTATAATGAAAGATCAAAGTGGGAAAGGAAGGCAACATTTTTTGAATGCTTATGTAGTGTCCAAGGCTAAACACTTTTACATACACTGTTTCAATTATTATATCAGTTAGGATGCATGTGGCTACAAGTAAGAGAAAAAATTCAACCAACAAAGGTCTGAAAGAATTTGTTGTTTGCTTAGCAAAAAATCTAGAGGAAGCCAGACCAGGTGGTGCATGCCTGTAATCCCAGTTCTTGGGAGACTGAGACAAGAGGATCACAGCTCACAAAGCATGCCAGCATTCTCTATAGGGAGGAAAATATCTCCTGGAATATCCTAGCAGTCTTGTACTTTCATCTCCAGGGCCAGAACTGAGTGGCATGGCCATCCCTAACCTCACACTGACCATGGGGATCGTAAAGGTTTCAATGAGCTTAGGTTTTGTTGATGATGGTTCTGGTAATGGTTTGGTTTAGGGTTTTTTTGGCATTGGGGATTGAACACAGGGGTGTTCTACATCCAAGCCATACCCCCCAGCCCTATTTTATTTTGAAACAGGGTCTCACTTAGTTTCTGAGGCTGAGCCTCCCAAGTACTGGGACTACAGGTATGTCCCATTATGCTCAGTGAGGTGTGCCTCAGTGAGTTCAGTTTCTTTTTTTTTTTTTTCTTGTGGTACTGGGAATGGAACCCAGGAGTATTCTACCTCTGAGCTACACCTCCAGCCCTATTTTATTTTGAAACAGGGCTTCACTAAGTTGCTGAGGCTGGCCATGAACCTGCGATCCTCCTGCCTCAGCCACCCAAGTACTGGGATTATAAGCATGCGCCACCACACCCGGCTTGAGCTTAGTTTCAAATCACAACTACTCTTTGGAATCTGAGCACATACCAAATAATAAATAAAATTGGGAAGCCAGGCATGGTGGTGCACGCTTGTAATCCCAGTACTGGTCAAAGTCAGCCTGAGAAATTCATCGAGCCCCTTAGCAACTTGGCAAGACCCCGTTTCAGTACAAAAAATAATATCGGGCTGGGGGTGTAGCTCAGAGGTAGAATGCCCCTGGGTTCAATCCCAGAACAACAGAAATAAATAAGTAAGTAAGTAAATAACAATCAGGTTCTGTAAGCAAGAAAAAGAGAAGAATGGCCACTGGGTAGGCCTCCAGCTACATCTACCACCATCATTATCATCATTTTACAGTTGAATACAGTTCAAGAAATTGAGGCTCAGGGAAGTTGTGTGAAGTTAATTTTCTTTCTTTTTTCTTTTTTTTTTTTTTTTTTTGCAGTGGTGCTGGGGATTGAACCCAGGGGCATTCTACCTCTGAGCTACACCACCAGGCTTATTTTATTTTTTATTTGGAAACAGGGTCTTGCTAAATTGCCAAGGGTCTCGCTAAGTTCCGGAGGCTGGCTTTGAACCTGTGAGCCTCCTATCTCAGCCTCCCAAGTACTGGGATTACAGGTGTGCACCACCACACTTGTGTGACGTTATTAAAGTCACAGACCTAAAGCCCAGCATGGTGGCACACACCTATAATCACCGTATTTGGGAGGCTGAGATAGGAGGACCTCAGGTTCGAGACCACCCTCAGGAACTTAGTGAGACACCGTTTCATCATAAAAAATAAACAGGGCTGGGGGTGTAGCTTGGAGGTACAAAATCCCTGGGTTCAATCCCCAGTACCACCAAACAAAACAAAACAAAACAAAACAAAAACAAAGTCACAGACCTAGTAAGTGGTAGATCTTGAATCTTTTATTTTTTATTTTTTGGTGGTACTGGGGATTGAACCCAGGGACAGTTTACCTCTGAGCTATACCCCCAGCCCTATTTTATTTTTATTTTGAAACAAGGTCTCGCTAAGTTGCTAAGGACCTCGCTAAATTTCTGAGGCTGGCCTTGAACCTGCAATCCTCCTGTCTCAGCCTCCTAAGTACTAGGGTTACAGGTGTGCACCACCAGGGCTGGCTTTTTTAAGTAATTTTGAATCTACAGGGGACAATACCTAAGGTCCCTGCATTCTATGAATTTCTCCAAGAGAATTATTTTAATCTTGGGCCAGAGTTGAAATCAAAATATAACACCACTAGCTATGCTGTGTAGCGGGCTCTTTTTTTCTTCCAGATAGTTTCTAGGGGTGTTGTCTGGAAGTGACCCTGTCATGGGAAAACATGATAATTCCGTGGGTTCTTGGCTTCCATGGTGAAAAGAATTTCAACACAGCCGGTCAGAGACAAAGACAGAGGTTTAATTCAAGAAAAGTGGAGATACACATTCAGGGGGAAATGCGGGCCATCTTGAGAGTGTGAGAGTGGCCCCAGGATCTTTTCTTTCCTTTTCTTATAGGGCACCTAGAGGGAGGCTGGCTAGGGGCACATGGCACATGGGATGGTGGTCTCCTTCCTTTGAATCTTCAGGCAGTTAAAAGGTGAAAATTCCTTGGGATAAGAATCCCAGGGGCTGGGCATGGTGGCGCACGTTTGTAATCCCAGTACTTGGGAGGAGGAGACCAGAGGATCGGGGTTCGCAGCCAGCCTCAGCTACTTAGTGAGGCCCTCCGCAACTTCGTGAGACCCGGATTCAAAATAAAGTATAAAAAATAGGGCCGGGGGGTGTAGCTCGGAGGTAAAACGCCCCTGGGTTCAGTCCCCAGTACTGCAAAAAAAAAAAAAAAAAAAAAAAAGAATCCCAGGGAGCTGAGGCGTGAAGCTGGGGTGCAGGGCAAAAGTGTGATTTCCTCTTGGGGTCCTCCTCCCAGGAAATCGAGGTGAGCGGGATGAGGAGTGGATGGAATGCTTTTGACAAAAAGTGAAACTTTTGGGGGGATCTAATCATCTCAGGAACTTCAATTATGGAGCTAGGCCATTATGATTAAAAGTATGGCTCACCGGGCGTGGTGGTAATACCAGTACTTGGGAGGCGGAGACCGGAGGATCCGGGTTCGCGGCCAGCCTCTGCTACTTAGTGAGGCCCTCTGCAACTTTGTGAGACCTGGTTCAAAATAAAGGATAAAAATAGGGCCAGGGATGTAGCGCGGAGGTAGAACGCCCCTGGGTTCAATCCCCGGTACCGCCCAAAAAAAAAAAAACCTCCTGTACTCCAGATTCTCTCACTACTGCCTCCGAAATGCCTGGATTATAGGTATACACCACTGCACCCGGATAAGAAATATTTTTTACATGGGGCCCAGTATAAACACACAAACACAAAACTTTTACCACATGCTTATTTTTTAGCCAGGCACAGTGGCATACCTCCTATTTGGGAGGCTAACTCAGGAGGTTCACAAGTCCAAAGCCAGCCTCTGCAACGTGGTGAAACCTGGTTTCAAAATAAAAAGTTAAGTCAGGCGGGGTGACACACACCATAATCCCAGTACTTGGGAGGCTGAAACGGGGTCTCACTAGGTTGATGAGTCTCACTACTTGCTGAGGCTGTCCTTGAATCTGTGTGGGGGAGCCAAGTAAGAAGGAGGTGGAGAGTTGTGACACTAGCTGGGGAAAAGGCAGGCCCTGCTGGGCACTAAGAGCCATAGGTTCTCTCTTCAGCCGTTACCTCACAACCCTCCATGGTGTCCCCCTCTGGAGAGCCAAAGAGGCTGTACCCAGAGCCCTTTTCTCCTGGCGCCTTGGCAGTCACTGGGAGGACTAAGGACAAGGTAGTCAGTCTAAGCATTCTGACTCCTTGCCTGCTTCAACGTGCCCAGCACCCTAAGACAACATAACCCCTTGGGCTCCCGAAAAAAGCCAAAGGAGGGTCGGGGAGTCAGGGACTGGGGTTCTAGTACTCTCTTTGCCACCCCATAGTCGTGTGATCCCGAGCACCTCGCTTCAATTTCCTCTCCGAAGTCCTGAGGGATGCTCTGGAGTCAGATCGCTTGGATTTGAAGACAGGCTACACCAGTGTACTACGGTGCGACCCCGGGCAGGTTACTTCCAACTCCTGGGTCTTAGTTTTCCCTTGTGCAAGGAATTGTAAGGTGCAACAACAACAACAAGCCGCAAGCTAACCCCTTGGCACCAGGCAAACACTCGGCAGATGCTAGCAAACATCCTCCCCAGCAACAGCGGGGCTCTGCGCACCGCACCAGGTGGAATGTGCCTGCGCTCCTTGCCCACGCCTCCGAGTCGCAGGCAGCTTGTCGCGACAGCGGCGGTGCATTGTGGGGCTTGCAGTGCGGGCTGGAGTTGGGTGGGTGGGCGCGGCCACGGCCGTCGCAACGGGGCCATCTTCAGCGGGCGGGCTGGCTCGGCCTGAGCCTCCCGCAGCCGCGCTCCTTGCCCGGCCCGATGGCGCCGCGCCCGCTGGGCCCCTTGGTGCTGGCCCTGGGCGGTGCCGCAGCCGTGCTGGGCTCGGTGCTCTTCATCGTCTGGAAAGCCTACTTCGGCCGCGGACGCGAGCGGCGCTGGGACCGGGGCGAGGCCTGGTGGGGCGCGGAGCCCGCCCGGCTCCCGCAGTGGGACGAGTGGGACGTGAGTGCGGGGCCGGGGCCGCGGAGGGCTGGGCGGGCGGGTGTGCGCCCTGCGCGCGTGCCCGAGGGTGTGTCTGCAGCCCGTGCGGGCGCCCGCAGGCCGGGGTCGGGGCTTGGCCGCCGCGGCGCGGGTGGGCACGCGGCCTGGGCACGGGCGAGCGAGCGCGGTGGCGTGCGCCGCCGCGGCACTCGGGCTTTCCCGCCGCCACCGAGCCGGCAGGGCGTGGCTCAGCGGAGGTGCGGCCGGAGCCCAGGCCGCCCGCGCCCGCCCGACGCCTGCGCAGTGCGGCGGGCGCAACCCCGGGGGATGCCGGGAGCCACCCGCGCCCGCCCGGCGCCTGCGCAGTGCGGCGGGCGCGACCCCGGGGGATGCCGGGAGCCGCCCGCCCTCGCGCCTTCCGGGGCCGGGCGGCGCGGCTGCTTCGCGTCCCTGCTGTCTTGGGACGAGGACTCTAGTTGGTGGAAGCTGTGATTCCGCGCGGGACAGCCATGGGCCCGAGGTCACTCTGGGCATTCAGGACTTGTAGGCCAGCACTCGTGCCATTCCTCCAGACCACACCTGCCTGACCCCGGATGGGTGGAGGGCGGGATGGTGCCGTTAGACTTCCCGGGCGCAGGGTCAGACGGGAGGTTGCCGGCCGCCGCCTGACCTCTGTCCCGCAGCCCGAGGATGAGGAGGAGGCGGCGGCAGCGGAGCCGGCGCTGGAGGAGCTGGAGCAGCGCGAGGTGCTGGTGCTGGGGCTGGATGGCTCTGGGAAGAGCACGTTTCTGCGCGTGCTGTCGGGGAAGCCACCGCTGGAAGGCCACATCCCCACCTGGGGCTTTAACTCTGTGCGGCTGCCCACCAAGGACTTCGAAGTGGACCTGCTAGAGAGTGAGCAGAGACACCTTCCCCCACCCCCATCCCATCTCCCTTCATCACTGCGGGACCCAGGCCTGGATTCTTTGGAGGGAGGGGGAGCCCAAAATGCATATCTAAGCGGGACACTACCCTGTGTTAAATCCTTCCCACCCCTCCCAGGGCACAGGAGACAGCTCAAGCTCCATATTCCGGCATTTAGGGCACCTCAGTGATGGGGCACCTCCTACAGGGTGGCCTGCCTTTCACCACTCCTGAAGCTCACGTGTCTACCATTGAGATAACAGCTAGGGGTTTATATGCCGAGCACTTGACAGGCATGACTCAATAAAATCCTCCCAACACTATGATGCATAATTACAACGCACCAATAAAAGTATTAAAAATACTGGAAAAATCCTCTCAACAACTCCATAGAAGTAGAGTCAGTTATTACTTTCATTATACACATGAAGAAACTGAGGCCCAACAACTTAAATAATTTCTCCAAAGTCACCCAGCTTTCCAGTGTTTTAATGGGAAATCTCCTACCTCCGAGCTACACCCCCAGCCCTGTTTTTATTCTTATTTTGAAATGGGGACTCACTAAGTTGATGAGAATCTCACTACTTGCTGAGGCTGTCCTGGAACCTGTGATCCTCTTGTCTCAGCCTCTCAAGTACTGGGATTACAAGCATGCACCACCACCTCTGGCTTGCTGATCTCTTTCTTATTTCCTGTTCTTTTCTTTGCATTTGCTTTGCATGCACTATTCCCACAGCCAGGAAACCCCGTCTTCCTTGATAAAGTGTTACTATTCCATCAAACTTCAGTGGGTTTTTTTTGTTTTGTTTTTTGTAGTACTGAGGGTTGAAACCAGGGGCAATCTACCTCCCGGCTATACCCTCAGCCCTTTTTTTTTTTTTAATATTGTTTTGAAATAGGGTCTTGCTAGGTTGCTGAGTCTCACTAACTTGTTGAGGCTGGTCTTGAACCTGTAATCCTCCTGTCTCAGCCTCCCAAGTACTGGGATTACAGGCAATTTTAGTTTAAACATGGCATCCCTTAAATATGAAGCCTTCCCAGACTCCCAGGCTAGGTTAAGGACTCTTCCTCTGGGCTCCCCTTCTGTTGCAATGTTTGCCACATGCAGCCTGTGTCCCTGACTAGGCTATGAGCACCTTGAGCACAGATTGGTCTGATCCTTCTTTGGCCCCAATGGCTCAGTCCCAAGTAGGTATCTGGCAGAGCTTATCGAGTGAGTGATCAAAGAGGGTCTTGAGGAGCCCCTGTCCTCAGTCATAGTCTTCTGGGGATTTTGGAAAATGGCAAAGAAAGTATTGAGAGGGCAGCAATACTTAACCTTCTATGTCGGGCTTTGGTCTCATTGGGGAGGGACAAGCGGACTTCCTCCAGCCACAGGACTCAGACCATAAAGATCCAGTGGGTTTAATTAAGTGCTCGTTGGTGGAATCAGACTTTGAGAGCCTGACTATTGGCCTGAGTGTTTTGAGTTGCTCTGGTCTCATGTACTTGCCTGCTGGCCTGACCATATCTTTTCTCCCTGATTGTTGAAAACATTGATATTCTGTTCCTTGCACCAAGCTTTCCCCAGCTCCTCATATGCCAGCGACAAGGTCAAGTGGGGGCTCTGCACTTGAGGCCTTGTCTGCTGCCGAGACAAGGCCTGTCCTTTCTTCCCCACCCCTGAGGATGTTACCTGAGGGTCTGACAGGTAACAGTCCAAGCCCAGTGGGGTTACTCAACCTGGACTGAAACCCAGATCTCCCAGTCAAGGCTTGGGACTTTCCTCTCCCAAAATAGCCCCATTCACGTGGTCCCTTACAATGCCTGTCCTGGGTCCCAACAGAGAATGGGCCCTTTGGGGATAATTGGTGACTCAATGTAGATTCAACACTTTGATGACTTGTCCCTTCCCACACCTCCTGTGTCCAGTTTATGAACTGGTTCTGTCAGCTGTATTCTCAGACTGTGTTTGTCCACCTTTGATCTCTGTTGCTGCGGTTCCAAACTGCTGTCATTTCTCTTATCAGTACTACAACAGCGCCTCCTCACTGGTCTTCTTGCTTCCATTTCTGTGCCCAGTGTCAGTCAGAGGTGTCTTTCAGAAACACAGGCAGATCGTGTCACTCTTGCTTAAATCCCCTAAGGGGCTCACCGTGGCCTTAACAGTCCTGTGCCATCCACCCCTAGCCAACCTCACCTGTCAGGCTTTCCTCCTAGCTCCCTCTGATGGTACCTCAGCCACAACATACTTCTTCCTGTTTCTCAAGCACATCAAGCTTCTTCCCTTTGCTGGGGATGTTTTTTCTGCCTCTTCCCATGGCTAGCTCCTTCTCATCATACCAGACTCAGTTCATTGTTCCAGACCACCCTATCCAAGGCCAGCCCCAGCCCCCAGCCACTTTCCCATGTTTTGTTTTGTTTCCTTTCTGAGATATGTTTATGTTATTGCTTGGTTATGCAGAGAACTCCTTGAGAGCTGGGCCCCTGCATACTTTGTTCACCTCTATCCCTTGCACCCAGATCAGTGCTTGGCACTTAATAAGCACTCATTAAATACTTGATGAGTGCCTATATGCCAGTCATTGTGCTGAGGCTTTGGGGGGATCTAGAGATAAGCACCTCTAACTCTCAAAGCTTAAGAATCCACAAGTGTCAAGCCCAGTGTAGTGGCGCATACCTGTAATACTAGTACTTGGGAGGCTGAGACAGGAGGATTGCAGGTTCAAGGATAGCCTCAAACTCAGTGAGACTTTCAGTAACCTAGCAAGACCCTGTTTCAAAACAAAAAATAGGGCTGGGGGTGTAGCTCAGAGGTAAAAATGCCCCTGGGCTCAATCCCCAGTAACACACACACACACACACACACACACACACATCCACAAGTGTCAAAAACACTGAGATGCAGGGTGACCAATGGGGACTGAACAAAGAGGCAGAGATGATTAGGAAGGCAACCCAGGATGGGTACACAACACGTGATGGTAGGATTAAGTGTGGCATTTCCAAGGGAAGAGAATGGAATGACAAGACCGAATGGGAGAAACTGAATGGAGAATGGCTGTCCAGGCAGGGCTGAGGTCCTGACTTTTCTAGGCATTGAGACTCCTGGCTTCTCATCACAGCCATCACTGACCTGCAGAAAACTAGGAACTGATAAGAGACAAGATAGTCTAGGAGAGAGAACCGAAGGGTACCATTTATAGAGCACCTACATACAATCTTAGAAAGGGTATGTTGTTAAGTTCAGTGAGGGGGGAACTGAGGCTTAAAAGTAGCTACTTGCCCTAAGAGACTTGGCTTACCCAGCTAGAGCCAAACTTGGGTCTTATGGGCTCTGAACCCTGTGGTCCTTTCTTTGCCCCTGGCTGGTGGAACCTTGGGAAGCTGGAAGTGGGGTGGGGTTGGGCTGAGGGTAGACAGCCAGGCCCCAGAGGGTCTCTGAGCTGCCCCTGGCCTCTCCTCAGTTGGTGGCAGCCAGAACCTACGTTTCTACTGGAAGGAGTTTGTGAATGAGGTGGACGTGCTGGTGTTCATGGTGGACTCCGCTGACCGGCTGCGGCTGCCCTGGGCCCGGCAGGAGCTGCACAAGCTGCTGGACAAAGATCCTGATCTGCCTGTCGTCGTGGTGGCCAACAAGCAGGTGAGGGCCTTGGAGGCTGGCTCAAGCCAGGAGGACTCCTCATAAATGCCAAGGAAGGGCAGGGAGCACTGTAGGAAGATTTGGGCTGGGGAGCATGCCTGGAGAGCTTGGCTGAGGTACTGTCCCCTACCTCTCCTGCCTATGCTCTTTCCCCATCCCTATCTTGTCACCCTGGAGACATGAGAGAAATAATTACTAAGTACCTACTATATGTTGAGTGGTTTCTTATTGGGCTTCTGTTGAATCTACAAGGTGTGAAATACCATTCCTTCTTTTTTTTGTGTGTGGTACTGGGGATTGAGTCCAGGAGCATACTATCTCCAAGGTACGCCACAGTCCTTTTTTTTTTTTTTTTTAATTTTGAAACAGGGTCTCTCTAAGTTGCTGAGGCTGGCCTCAAACCTGAAATTCTTCTGTCTCAGCCTCCCAAGTACTGCGATCACAGGCCTGGGCCACCATGCCCATCTTACTGTTTCCATTTTACAGTTATGGAAACTGAAGCTCAGAGATGTTTATAATCTCCCCAAGGTTGTACACAATGAGAGTAATGGAATTGGTATGTCTGATCCAAAACCTGTACCTTTTCTACTCTGTTGTGCCCTTCTGACTTCTGGCTCTAGGCCAAAGAACTAAAGTGACAAGTAGACAGGTTAAATAATACTAGCATGGATCGCATGCTTGCAGTGGTCCTGGAAGAATGCTCAGCACCTGACAATCGTGACCCTACCTCAGTACTACAGGAACCTCTTGATAGGCCCTGCTGTCCTCCCTAAAGGCCTGAAGTTACAACTTTGGTAAAGCCAAGACTTGAACCCAAGATCTTCCTCAAAGTTCCTCGTAACTACTACTAGATACCTCTCCTGGGTGCTAGACGGCTGCCTTGGGTCCAGCACCCTTCAGCATCACAGACCTTAGGTGCTGTCCTCAAAACCAGGGGACACTGCTGCAGTCCAGAGCCCTCTTATACCCCCTGTGACCTGTGCCTGCGTGTCTCTTGAGAGCTGTGGGTGTGGGACGTGCTTCCAACCTACCTTGGAGAGAAGCTGCATATGTTTGACCTTAGATTTCCTCCTGCCTATCAGGAGACACTTGACAATTATATAAATATGCACAAGGCTCTGGCTTCCATCCCCAGCACAATAGCAAAATGTTGACCATATGTCATGGCTACCTTGGACAATCCCTATCTATGAGCCTCAGAAGTACCCTGGTTTGAACCAGGTATGGTGGCACACACCTGTAATCCCAGTACTTGGGAGGCTGACACAGGAGGATTGCAGGTTCAAGGCCAACCTAGGCAACTTAGTGACACCCTCAGCAAATTAGCAAGACCCTATTTCAAAATAAAAAACAAAATAGGGCCGGGGGGGGGGTGTAGCTTGCAGGTAGAATGCCTCTTGGCTCAATCCCCAGTACCACTAAATAAATAAATAAATAGGCTTGGGGTATAGCTCAGTAGTAGAATGCCCCTGGGTTGATCCCCAATACCAGCCCCCCACCCCCAGTAAAAAGAACTATCCTGGTTTGGACAATGAATTATATCATCATCCTATTTATAAACTTTTTTTTTTTTTGGTGGTGGTACTGGGGATTGAACCCAGAGGCATTCTACCTCTGAGCTACACCCCTAGCCCTATTTATTTATTTTATTTATTATTTTATTTTATTTATTTTATTATTTTATTTTATTTTATTTATTTTATTTTTTTGCGGTACCTGGGATTGAACCCAGGGGCATTCTATCTCTGAGCTACACCCCCAGTCCTATTTTTTTTTT